>NW_025552110.1:0-54919 GCF_020424385.1 Procambarus clarkii
TCTTCCTTCCTCCTCCTCTCTTCCTTCCTCGTTTCTTTTCATACTTTTCTTCTCCCATTCCTCTCCTGCCTATCTTCTTCCCTCCCTAGCCCACCCCTCCCTGACCATCTCTTCCACACCCCACCGTAGACCCCCCCATCCCCTACACTCCCCCCTCCTACACCCCCCCCCCCCCCCACCGTGTACTACAGCTCAACCAGAGCCATCTTAACCACTCTGAACCACTCGGAAGCATCACTCAAACAAGCTCAGCCAGATGAGTGGCGAGACCCTGTATTACTGTCCCTCACTCTGGTAACTCACAACTAGAGTGATAATCACTCAACAGTCATCCTCCCCTTCCCCCCTTCTCTTACTCTTGGTGCTATATCTATATATATAGATTGTTTCTTCTGTTAACAGCTGTGTTTACAACTAACAGTCGGGTAGTTATGTTGGAAAGGAGAGCTTAACTACTCCAAAGTGCACAAGCAAGCCTCATATTGGAGAGCGTGAGGACCCAACAAGGAAGCTGGCGAGGCCTGGGGGGATGGGAGTGGGGAACCCTCCATTAGCATGTTTCCTGCTCCCGCAGAAACACATCTCACGCCCCCGTCTTGGGTGGTGGGCGGTGAGAGACCAGGAGGAGGGCGTGGAGTGCCGCCCATGTGACGCTAATGGACGGCACTGTCCCCTACCCCCCTGTCTGGCACTCGGGGGGGGGGGAGGGAGGCTCAGTATGGCAAGTCATGTCACCACAGCCACCACACCTGCGAGAGAGAGAGAGAGAGAGAGAGAGAGAGAGAGAGAGAGAGAGAGAGAGAGAGAGAGAGAAGAGAGAGATCTTAAGAACACTCGACTGATCGACCGAGAAAGAATTCATCAGTGCCACCAGACCTAAAATACTCAGTCTTCGTGGATGACCGACAAGGAGGCTTAACTGAAGAGCCGGTGAGGCAAGGAAGGAGGGGGAGGGGGGGTCTAAAAGGTAAGGGTAAGTATACGAGGTAAGAAGGTGTTAAGGAATGAGTAATGGTGGAGGGAGTTAAGGGGGCTACTATTAGAAAAATCCGACCCCGCTGGTACATTTTATCATATATATGATAACGTAAATAAAGAAGGGGAGGATAGCAGGGGAATAGCAGGGGAAATAGCAGGGGGGGATGGCAGGGGTGATAACAGAGGGGGAGGGTTGTTACAAGAATGAAGAAGTGAAATATAAAAACTTTCGAGGATGACAAAAAAGTAATAATGTTTTTTTTTCATATTTTCCCCCCGAATAACGAGTTTACTGACAGTATCACTCATCGTGTGAGTGGTCACACCGCCATAGCAGCATGTGCAACACTCCCCAATAGGAAGAAAACCCGCTGGGTTGATCATCCTATTACTTGTACCCCAGACGCAGCTGGAACTTCAGAAAACTGACTCTAGTAAATACATTACCAAACAAGGAGATTGGCACTTACAAAACTCTTGAGAGAGAGGGTTCTTATCAGGTGTTGGAGAGTGGAAGGTTCTACTCGGGTGTTGGAGAGTGAGAGAGGCATAGAAGCACTGACAGCTGCTGAAAGAACTGAATGCAGCCTTCATAACAGGCCTGGTGAGTAGGGGAAGAAAGACGACGAGGGGGGGGGGGAGACAGTAGATGTTGACCATGCAAGAGGGGGAGTGGTGAGCAGAGGAAGAGTGGTGAGCAGAGGAATAGCAGGACAAGCAGGGACACGAAGAGAAAGCTACAGCAGCAGCAGGTGCGACACCAATAAGGGGGGAGACACAGCAAACATTTAGCAGTTACAGCAATTGAAGGGTTGACACAACCACCACCACCACAACAACAGGCGCAGCAGCAACGGGCAAGAACTCCAAGGAACAAAAGCCCATTGGAGCAAGTTATCACAAGACAAGCCTGGCCACAGGCCGCGCTCGGGGAGTAGAACAACTCCCGAAACCATCCCCAGGTATGGCTCCAGGTAACAGCTTCGGGGAACGAACAAAGCAGTTGCAGCAGCACTAACAGCTGATGGTAGCCAGCAGGAACAACAGCAGGAGCCAGCAGCAGCTACAACAGCAGGAACAACAGCAGGCGCCAGCAGGAGCAACAGCAGGAGCCAGCAGCAGGAACAACAGCAGAAGTCAGCAGGAGCAACAGCAGCAGGCGTCAGCAGGAACAACAGTAGGAACTACAGCAGAAGTCAGCAGGAACAACAGCAGAAGCCAGCAGGAGCAACAGCAGCAGGCGCCAGCAGCAACAGGTGGGAGGCACCTCAGCGCTCGCCACAGTTGGGTTCACAAGCACCGACCAAACCGGAAGATCGACAAACCTGCCGGAAAGCCCACCGGCGTGGGAGCTGTTTCCAGTTAGCCTCCAGCCCTCTCCTTCCAGTTCTGACCCGCCAAACACACACCGAAACTACGACGTTGGTACAACGTTCGAACAAGTTTTAACACCTCCTAACCAGTTATAACAACCAATATAGCAAGTTGTAACAACGTTCTAATACGTCATAAACACGTTAAGCCAAGATGTAACAACTTTATTACAAGTTGTAACAAGCGGAAAATAGAGACAGTTTCAGATTGTGTTTCCAGGGGACTCGTTACTCTCCGTCGTGTTCCTTCCAAACCTGTCCAAATCTGTTACGCTGGGTCTAAGTCCTGTCCCGTCTCATCCTATCCACCTGCTTCTCCTTCTGTCCCATCTGTTCCCGTCCAATCTTATCCAATCCTCCTGTCCTTTATCATCCTGTCTGTCGAATCCCATACTATGTCATCCTATTCCGTGCCTGTCAAAGTCCTCCACGACAGCATTGCCACCTGTCAAAATTCTAAAGCATTATATTCAAGTTGGATACAATGCTCAGTCAACATTGTGTCAACAGTCAACAAGTTCACTAGTTGACTTTCAACGTTAAAGTCAACTAGTGAACGAAAACAAGAACAGTTTCAGGGATCAAAGACTAACTTGAGGCAGTTAGTGATGCCACCGTGTGTGTGTGTGTGTGTGTGTGTGTGTGTGTGTGTGTGTGTGTGTGTGTGTGTACCTCCACACACACCAAACACAACCACCAAGACATCCCATTACCACGCTACTGGCAACAATAACAACAACAATCACCCCCCCCCCCCCTCAATCAACTCTCCTAACATCATAACAGCCAAGTTGAACACTGTAACAACCACTCCCCTCCCTCTCCCCCTCACACAAACACACACACCACTGCAGGAGTTTGATAATTGGAGTGTTAGACAAACTTTCTCTCGCCAACATGCTACTAGAATGCCTTCCACTTGAAATTATACATTTCACTCATAACAAATGCATAATACAATCTATTTAGCTTGCGTCGTTAAATTTGCACGGGTTGCTTTCCTGCCAGTACAAGAGCGAGAAGTAGTAGAGAGTTTCTATGAAGAACGCAAGAGCGCTGCGAAAATATCGCTCCTCGTAGAACCAAGAGCGCTAAGATTAGCGAGTTTCTCCCCTTAAAACCTGCACGTAAACAAGAGAAACGTAGCATACGTCTTCGATCTCCTCGAAGATCTCTTCGATCTCGATCTCGTCAACGGGTTCTTAATAAGAAAATGAAAGTACGGTGTGTTACATCGTCCCACAGGATGAGGAGGAGGATATAAAGAAGATATGTACAAGGTCCAGGTAAATCCGTCTGTTAATTAGATCCACGTACTCCTGCTTACCTGACCCCCTGTGTGTTTTGTGCTATGTGTGTGCTCTGACGTGACCCTGAAGGCAGTGTAACGATGAATGACTGGCGTTACATACACCGTAATCCTTCATTGGGGGGGGGGGGGGGTGAATAGCCTAAGCTACTTTTAGATGTAATTTTTCTTGTCTCAATAAACATACTTGAACTTGAACTTGGACTTGTAATCCTTTACACCTAAACATGCACCTCATTTTACAAGTATATTTTGGAGAAAAACAACAGTATATTTCATCGTGCATTTATTGAAAGTGATTCTCAAGTACGTTTGTAGGAGAAATGTATGATTTTATGCATGTAAATACACTATATTGAGTTGGCGGTGGAGCAAAAACATGCGTTTTATTTGCTGGCGAAAACAAGTAACACTTATTGGGCCGGCCATAGGTTTAGGGGCCCGCGCAAGACTATCACTGCAAAACAAACAAACACACACACACACACACACACACACACACACACACACACACACACACCAAAAAATACGGTAAATGTATCTTACAAACAATCAAAGTGTGCACTTCCACAGTGAACAACTCTGTGACTGAACAATTAACAATGGAATATATCAAGGTTACCTACCTTGAGGGTAGGTAACCTTAATTATAATTATTATAATTAATTAAGTAGGTAACCTTAATTAATAACCTTAAATATATTAAGGTAAACTAATATAAAATACTAAGAACGCTTCAAGAGTATATTGGCTAGGTAAGATAATTATGAGGAAAAACACTAAGCCATTGCGAATATACACAGCAACTGGCAGGGATATGAGGGCAATGAGCTGGGATATGTGGACAAGGAGCTAGGATATGAGGACAAGGAACTGGGATATGAGGACAAGGAGCTGGGATATGAGGACAAGGAGCTGGGATATGTGGACAAGGAGCTAGGATATGAGGACAAGGAACTGGGATATGAGGACAAGGAGCTGGGATATGTGGACAAGGAGCTGGGATATGTGGACAAGGAGCTAGGATATGTGGACAAGGAGCTAGGATATGAGGACAAGGAGCTGGGATATGAGGACAAGGAGCTGGGATATGAGGACAAGGAGCTGGGATATGAGGACAAGGAACTGGGATATGAGGACAAGAAGCTGGGATATGAGGCCACGGAACGAGGAGCAGACGGAGCGAAGGAATGGTGCCTAACCACTTGGACAGCCGGGAATCGAACCCCGACCTGGTTAGCGTCAAATCAATGATGAGTCAGACATGTAGCTGTATCAAGTAATCCAACCCCTCACAACTTGGCTTCCTGCGAGTGTTGGCATGATTGCACTAGATTATAGAAATACGAGGAACGAGACGGTTTATCTCCTACGAAACGAAAGCGCTAAAATTAATTTCTCTCAACCACGAAGTGTAAGTATGACTGTTCTAGAGTCAGAAGCACTCAAGCAGGAGCAAGCACTCAACCGTGTCAGCACATGTAGGTCAAAACACCAGCTCAACCACTCAAAACACGCGGCCCGCCTCTCTCTCTCACTCCAAAATATCAAAATACATTCCCGGCTGTGTATCGGGGTTTTAACAAAAACTAACGAAGTATAATTCAATATTGCCGCAACAGCAGCAACAAGGCAGCATGCAATTAAAGCCCGCTGGAGCCCTGCAACTGTGGTGGAAGATTAATATATTACACGGTACACTGCTGGCGCAGACAGCCAGCCCCAGCTGACGCTACCTGTCTACTGTGTGTGTGTGTGTGTGTGTGTGTGTGTGTGTGTGTGTGTGTGTGTGTGTGTGTGTGTGTGTGTACTCGGCTAGTTGTGCTTGCGGAGGTTGAGCTTTTTGGCTCTTTGGTCCCACCTCTCAACTGTCAATCAACTAGTGTGTGTACGTGTGTGTGTGTGTGTGTGTGTGTGTGTGTGTGTGTGTGTTTTGACAATTTGTGTCTGGAGGATAGAGTTGCTAGCTCTTAGTCATTAGTTGCAAGTCTTTCTAACCGTTGGCTGTCTAATGAAATGGCGCCCAGCCTATTGTCCTGTATCATGTCGACCACATATATTTCTAACACATATACTAAATAGGTTCGAAAGGCGGTGTCCAAGAGCTATTAACTCGATTCTGCAGACACAAATAGTAAATACACACACACATAAAACACACATGTTGCAACCTGGTCTTGCACAAGAAAACACATATATGACTTACTGTTTACAATCACTATTTCGCTTATAAATAAGTACATATGTGACATATTCCTAGCCATATTTTTTTCAAGGCACTAACTTTTCTTTCAGTGTTGTTAAACAATAGAGATTTTACAGAAAATGTGACAATATCCTGAGTTACTTTACAATTTATTTAAATATTTTAGTTTTGTTTTATTATTTTTATAAAACTGTAATATCAACATATGTATAGGTTCAGTACTAATTGTAATATCTTAACATACTAAGAAGGTTAGGTTAGGTTGTGGTTTTCTATTCAGCTTTTCAAGGAAATCTAAAATATTCACAATAAATTAGTATGTCACATATGCACTTATTCATAAGCAAGATATTGACTATAAGCAAGTGCGAGAACCGGTTGCAACTCCAGGAAGCAGCCCGTAGCAGCTGGCTAACTCCCAGGTACCTAGTTGCTGCTAGGTGAACAGGGATGAAAAGAAGGTGAAAGAAACTCTGTCAATATACTTCTGCCTCAAAAGGGAATCGAACCCGGGGCCCTTGGGACTCTACCCCCAGAGTCCTGTCCCGCTTGCCCAAGAGGGCCTGTACCGGTACAGGTAAGTCAGGTACCAGCTGTGTCCAACGCTCGCTAAAGCAATATAAAAATGACCTCAGCCAGTATTAAAAGACCAATATTTATTCCGTAAAGGAACACAGAAAATAAATATACCGAGGGATCCATCGAGATTAAATTAAAAAATAATCAGTCACATCCTTCCGCGAGCTGCGTAATATATGATAGCATGTTGTTGTTGTTTTAGATTCAGCTACTTAGAACAAAAATTCCAAAGTAGCACGGGCTATGGTGAGCCCGTAGTGGACTTACCTGGCACAGGAGCGGGGCAAGTAGCACGGGCTATGGTGAGCCCGTAGTGGACTTACCTGGCACAGGAGCGGGGCTGTGAATGATAGCAGCGTAACCTTTTGTCCTGTAATCATTGTAATGTTGCGCATTCCACAGCTCTCCTTTTTCTCTCCGCCGTTATCATGAGGTTATCTTGAGATGATTTCGGGGCTTAGCGTCCCCGCGGCCCGGTCCTAGACCAGACCTCCTTTTTGTTACACCCCCCCCCCCATCTCCCAGGAAGCAGGCCGTAGCAGCTGTCTAACTCCCAGGTACCTATTTACTGCTAGATGAACAAGGGCATCAGGGTAAAAGAAACATTTTACTCATTTGTCTCCGCCTCCACCGGGGATCGAACCTCAGGACTACAAATCCGAAGCGCTGTCCACTAAGCTGTCAGGCGCCCCATACACAATTGCCGTACGCAATACGTGAACGAATTTCTCCAGCATTTGCTACGGCCGTAATGAAATTATACATTTTCCATAGTTCATTTCTTTTTCACAATCTGAATTATAGTGACAATAATTTCGAGTCAGTGAACTCGGTGGCCGTTATGTCACTATAGATAACCGAACATGAACCGGCCGTCGTTCACTGTCGCCAGATCTTCCCTGCTATCTGGTTGCAATAGTGAGTTATCTGAGAGCCAGTTAACCGATCGGCATTTATCCAAACGTCACTTAAGCGAACAAAATGTCATCCCAGCTATTTTAACTCTGAAAACACCATTAACCGGACAGACAGAACCACGTATGAGAATACAACTGTGAGCTAATGCCAATCTAAATGCAACTGTATTTCATTCTTTTGCAATGCCAGCAACAAAATACCATTGAAATAACGCATGACAGAGAGAGAGAGAGAGAGAGAGAGAGAGAGAGAGAGAGAGAGAGAGAGAGAGAGAGAGAGAGAGAGAGAGAGAGAGAGAGAGAGAGAGAGATAGAGAGAGAGAGAGAGAGAGAGAGAGAGAGAGAGAGAGAGAGAGAGAGAGAGAGAGAGAGAGAGAGAGAGAGAGAGAGAGAGAGAGAGAGAGTGAATTTGTGGTCAACAAAGGTGGATAGACATAAGGGTAAACTTGGGTTGGTAGACTGTAGACCAGGATACCCAGCACTGTATGGTGATGGAACGGCCTCGGGAAGGAGGAGTGGTAGAAGGAAAGAGAGAGAGAGGGAGGAGGGAAGTGGAAACAGAGAGATGGAGGGAGAGAGAAATTCTCTTCACACCAACCACGTCACTTATAACTCAAGGGCTCTGAGACGAGCGCGTGGCACTAACTGTGGCAAAATAGAGTGCATATAAACGGAGTCAGCCATGGGGAGTGCCACCACGGGAGTGTTGCCATGGGGAGTGCCACCACAGGAGTGTTGCCATGGGGAGTGCCAGCACAGAATTGTTGCCATGGGGAGTGCCACCACGGGAGTGTTGCCATGGGGAGTGCCACCACAGGAGTGTTGCCATGGGGAGTGCCACCACAGGAGTGTTGCCATGGTAAGTGCCACCATGGAAGTGTTGCCATATCCACCAGTGCCACCCTGGCCTCATCCAATCAACCACCCCATAATTCCCCCCTTTCCCATAATACCATATAATTTTCTACCCTTACTTCACATCACAATTAAAACCCACTGAATCCCTCCCCGCCCCCAGCACCCCCCCCCCCCCACTGCCCCACCCTTGAACACCCACTCACCGCCCCCGCCCCCACAACCCACCACCACCAGCAGCAGGGCCTCGACCCTCCTGTTTGTCACCCAACACCGCTAATTGGCCTCCCCGACACATTTCTCGACGCCCGACGCTCACAGCACCGGTCCCACGGTCACATTGTGTACTCCAGGAGCCGTGGTTTGGATGACGACTAAATGTAATAACTCCTAATTACACACACACCAAATTACACAGTTTTGCGACACATTTAGCAATTATAAAATGACAAAAAATGTTCGACCCCAACACAGCTACGTTTTACCTTAATTCTCTCTTTATTAACCAAAATGAAGTAACAACTACTGGATACTTGTGAAACAAAAACAAATTAAAACCCTTTCACAGCAAAAGCTCTGACTTACAAAAATAAAAAAAAATATATATAAATATATTTTATAAAATATAAAAATAATTACAAATAAAAATATAAATGAATTCCTAAATCACTCGACCAAAATAGAGAGTTGACAGTCGTGAGCATCAATCCACGACCAGCCTGATCCCCAGGCCGGGCTTGGGAAGCACAAGAGCTCCCAGAACCCACTCTGGGTACACAAGTACACATTATTGTGGTCCCCGACGCCTTGGAGGGTCCCTGAACACAACAAGTACACATTATTGTGGTCCCCGACGCCATGGAGGGTCCCTGAACACCCCAAGTACACATTATTGTGGTCCCCGACGCCTTGGAGGGTCCCTGAACACCCCAAGTACACATTATTGTGGTCCCCGACGCCATGGAGGGTCCCTGAACACAACAAGTACACATTATTGTGGTCCCCGACGCCATGGAGGGTCCCTGAACACAACAAGTACACATTATTGTGGTCCCCGACGCCTTGGAGGGTCCCTGAACACCACAAGTATACATTATTGTGGTCCCCGACGCCTTGGAGGGTCCCTGAACACCACAAGTACACATTATTGTGGTCCCCGACGCCTTGGAGGGTCCCTGAACACAACAAGTACACATTATTGTGGTCCCCGACGCCTTGGAGGGTCCCTGAACACAACAAGTACACATTATTGTGGTCCCCGACGCCATGGAGGGTCCTTGAACACAACAAGTACACATTATTGTGGTCCCCGACGCCTTGGAGGGTCCCTGAACACAACAAGTACACATTATTGTGGTCCCCGACGCCTTGGAGGGTCCCTGAACACAACAAGTACACATTATTGTGGTCCCCGACGCCTTGGAGGGTCCCTGAACACAACAAGTACACATTATTGTGGTCCCCGACGCCATGGAGGGTCCCTGAACACAACAAGTACACATTATTGTGGTCCCCGACGCCATGGAGGGTCCCTGAACACAACAAGTACACATTATTGTGGTCCCCGACGCCTTGGAGGGTCCCTGAACACAACAAGTATACATTATTCATTCTCCTGATGGGTTGAGACGCCTGTAAAAGTCAATGTCATTTATCATTGTTAAGCGTTAAGAGCTGCCCGCTTGTGGCACTGTCATGACACTACAGAGGGCCTCATGTGACAGTTCCTTGTCATGGCACACAAGCACTTCATATGACTGTTTATTGTCATGTAGCCCATCCTCTGGCTATCCCTGTTTGATGGGGTTCTGGGAGTTCTTCTACTCCCTAAGTCTGTCCCGAGGCCAGGCTTGACTTGTGAGAGCTTGCGAGAGCTTGTGAGAGCTTGTGAGAGCTTGTGAGAACTTGTGAGAGCTTGTGAGAGCTTGTCTATGCTCGTACATCCAGCGACCAACCCCCCAACGACGCATTCATCAATTTTAACATGGTGTTCAATCAAAATAGGAATTTTCTCAAATATAAATTATAGGTTTGTTCTCATATATAACAATATTTGTATATATGTTCTGTGTATAGTCACACATAGGTTAGGATGGCCTAGTCGAGCCTGGCCTCAGGCCGGGCTCGGGGAGTATAAGAACTCCCAGAACCCTCTCCAGGTATGGTCCAGGTATCTCCAGATATGCTCCAGGTATCTCCAGGTTACGTGTGTAGGTTCTATTAGTGATTATTTGTATTTGTAGCACGTTGGTGAAGCATGCCTAGAAATACTGGCAGGTCATGGGTTAAAAGTAAGGTCAATCACCCCGATCTCCCAATTTGCTACTCCGTAAACAATACAGCTATTTCGCCAAACCGGAAACGTACGATCCTCGTACGTAGGTCGTACGTCGTAGGAAACGTAGAAAACGTCAATATTACGGTACTTTACGTTGTAAATACGTCGCATTTTAAGCGGATTACTTAATTCCGTAAACAAAAGAGATGTGACATATGAGGTGAGACACACACACACACACACACACACACACACACACACACACACACACACACACACACACAAGTCGACACCACTTGATAGAGTGGTTTAAACATATTTTGAGACTCCAATTACCGGAAATTTAACTTAAGTGTTAAATGCGATAAACTGTTTTACTGAGAACGACGTAATGTGAACGTGTTAAAGAGTATTAGAAGGTCAGTAACCGCAATAATAGAGGTGGAAGTAGCAGTAGATGGTTTCTGAAGTAGATGGGTGTAGATGAGGTGTTGCGTGGCGTAGGAGGGGGAGGGGAGGGTGCAAGTTGAGGGGAATAGACAGGGTGAAGGCGGGGGGGAGAGAATTAGTGCCAGAGAGACAGGCAGACTGACAATCAGTAGGGGCTTGGCGTCACCCCAGCGACACCCCTTTCTCCCCCATCCAAGTACACATACTGGCACACCCACACCACTGACCCCACCCCCACACACACTACATTCACCCCCACACTACACTCTCCCACACACTACACTCCCCCACACACTACACTCTCCCCCACACTACACTCCCCCCCACACTACACTCCCCCCCACACTACACTCCCCCTCACACTACACTTCCCCTCACACTACACTCACCCACACACTACACTCACCCACACACTACACTCACCCACACACTACACTCCCCCACACACTACACTCCCCCCCACACTACACTCCCCCCCACACTACACTCCCCCACACACTACACTCCCCCACACACTACACTCCCCCTCACACTACACTCACCCACACACTACACTCCCCCACACACTACACTCCCCCACACACTACACTCCCCCACACTACACTCCCCCACACACTACACTCACCCACACACACAACATTCCCCAAACATTACCATATTACCTACATAAATTCAGCGGCAGCATAACATTATCTTGGGCTACATTATAAGCAATTTGCACAAATTTGCATATTATACAATAATATATTTACACAATATTTAGATTTTAACCAAGAACGTTTGCTTTTGCTAATCTGGGTGTTGTAGAGTACCAGGAGGCTCCTCAGTATACTGCAATGTGAGAGAGAACGTAATCGGGATGTGTAGAGTGATTAACACTATGGGATTCGAATGGGATTTGAGTCTCTTACATATGAGAATTAGGCTCAGACAGTAGATTCCAAGGAGTGATGAGGAGGGGGGGGGGGGTCTAAGAGTAGGCTCCGGAGCCTACAGATGAGGGCGACTCATCTCTCAAGGTCAGGAGCATCATCCCATAGGTCCTTTCTCTCTCTCTCTCTCTCTTGAAGTGATCGAGAACATCACTACACCGCCAGCGATGGACCACTGCTCTTTCTTGCGTCACCCCCATACCAGCCTCAGCGATGCATTACCAGATTTGAGAAATTCCACGTTGCAAGCTTGCAGATACGCTATTTATAGTCAACAATATGTGAATTGCGTTAGCAAGCACTATAGACTACCAAGAGATCAAACGCCCCTGTGCACCTGTTTCAACTAATATAGGGAAGGAAACAGCTTTGTGAAACCAGGCTGAGGCCTCACCACACAGCGTTGGTATGATTCCCAATTTAAAAAAAAAAATTGACTCGTTGTGTCTAACGTTTGGTACTAATTTAGACGATCAAATGTCAAAAACAGTTAGTGCTTTCATGGGGCCACTATAGCGGGCATTTGGAGGTGCTTCAAGATCAGCACTGCCAGCCAAAATCTTGAGGAATGGCCATAGGTACTCCTAGGGAAATATCCCCAGACGAAAACTGGACGTCTTCAAGAAAAATTAAGAAACGTTCCTGTAAGAACCGTCGGACCATGCGGATTTGTGGGCCTGCGGGCTGGCCCAAGCAACAACCTCTCCTCTTACAAATTACGTCTGAATTTGGCCGTTTGCTTGTAAGGTCGAAAATGGCCGTAATTTGAAAATGAAAAAAACAAATTGAAAATAAATTTTGGAATTTTTGTTTTCCAAAACAGTAAGTTAAGGGTCCTCTGGTAGGTTAGAAGGGCTAAAGTTTCAAAACGCCATGAAAAACGTTAATTGAAAGTTTCCTCTCCTAACCTTACCGAGTAAGCTAGACGAGTCAAACAGAAAACGGGACAGTACATCACTTTCGTGAGCCGATTTCATTTCAAATTACGTCCATTTTTAACCATACGAGCGAAAAGCGACGTTATTTTCAAGAGGACGGGTTGACTTAGCCATCCAGATCAAGTAATAAGACGACCCTGCCTTCAAGCCGGACTTGAGAAGAGCTTGCATAACACACTCCAGATATAGTCCAAGGAGAAGACCCAGCCTAAGGCAACTTACCTAACATCATTTTGCAAAGTTTGCATGAGGAAGTGAGGTGCTCACTCTCTTCTTAGTGCTGGGGATGGATGCTTGCATCAAGGTCAAGCAACATGTTGAATTTTAATGACGATCGACTTGTTCCCCCCTTTCTAAATTTTGTGAGCTTTTTATTGTAATTTATTCCTAATGTCAGGTACTACAACTGCTTGCTTATTTAACACCAGATTTTCTACCCCGACGCATACGCGCGCACGCACACACACACACAAGGGGCCTCGTAGCCTGGTGGATAGCGCGCAGGACTCGTAATTCTGTGGCGCGGGTTCGATTCCCGCACGAGGCAGAAACAAAATGGGCAAAGTTTCTTTCACCCTAAGTGCCCCTGTTACCTAGCAGTAAATAGGTACCTGGGAGTTAGTCAGCTGTCACGGGCTGCTTCCTGGGGTGTGTGTGTGTGGTGTGGGGGAAAAAAAAAAGTAGTTAGTAAACAGTTGATTGACAGTTGAGAGGCGGGCCGAAAGAGCAAAGCTCAACCCCCGCAAAAACACAACTAGTAAACACACACACACACACACACACACACACACACACACACACACACACACACACACACTCTGATCTGTACATCAGTTGATTGACGGTTGAAAGGCGTTACCAAAGAGCCAGAGCTCAACCCCCACAAGCACAACTAGGCGAATACTTGCGCGCTCATAAAGCCCCAAAATCTTATATTCTCCGCTTCATTAAACCAATTTATATTCACATCCATCATACTGCACCTTAAAAAAAAAAAGGAATCTGAAAGATAAAAATAAAACCAAACAAAAAATCTTCAGTGAACGCCCTAGAGACAGAGAAACGCAACTTCTTCATTAACCTCTTAATGAAGGCAGCACAACAAACACTAATTACGTACCAGGAAATACCTAATTAGTAATTTCAGGGGCACTGAAATATCTTGACAACAAATTTGAGGGGTTTCTAGGAACGTGGAGGGAGGGAGGGGGGGGGGGGAGTAGAGAAGAAGGGAAGGAAATTATCAAGGGCCAAGTCTTTACAACTATATAGCACTGAGAAGGGGGGGTCAGGATTAGGATTTGGGATGGGATAGGGGGGGAAGGCATGGTGCCCAGCCACTTGGACGGTCGGGGATTGAACGCCGACCTGCATGACGCGAGACCGTCGCTCTAGCGTCCAGTCCAAGGGATTGAGAGGCGTAGAGGAGAGAGAAAATCTTATTGGTCTTCCCCTGACTTCTATTTATTTTCCCTAATCTTTCTTGGTTTTCATTAAACCCATTGGCCATCCTACGTCTTCCTGGAAGACGTAGGATGACCAAGGAAGATCTAGGATGGCCAGGTGAGTCTTCCTTAGACTCATCTTCCATGGCCTGCACTGGTCTTCCTTGGTTCTTCCTAGGGTTTCCTTGGTCTTGCATGTTGTTGTTAAAGATTCGCTACTTGGAACAAACAGTTCCAAGTAGCACGGGCTATGGTGAGCCCGTAGGTACTCTAGGTCTTGCAGGAGCCTGAAGCACCTGCGGGTGGTGGTGGGTGGTGGCGCATCCCTCAGTGCAGCGCCCTCTGGGATGATTCCCTCTACACTAATGAGCAACTTGAACCCCTTCACAGTAATCTTGGGAGATCGTTTCCGCTTTCCTAAGTCCGTCTCGAGGGGGGGAGGGGGGGAGGGGTGGAAGACCGCCACACGGAAGGGTCACCACCATCATCACCATCACACACACACACACACACACACACACACACATACACACACACACACACACACACACACACACACACACACACACACACAATGCACCCGTCTTTGTGTACACGGCACAGCTGTTTAGGGGAATAGCTGTATACGGGGGGTAATGAGTATGGCAGCTGCTTGACCTCTCGTGACCTCAATCACGACGGTAGACGAGATTGTCTATCTTGTTCCCGTTCCTTGTGCCTGTCTCCTCCAAACGTCGCTACTTGATTATTCGTAGTGCAACTGTCTCACTTTATCTTCCTTCATGTTGGTGTTCCAAATACTGCAACCCTGCATGGTGCAGTCCGATCCACTCCCCCCCCCCGTTTTCCCAGCTAGAGATTTCTTCTGCCATAAGCTTGTGATTACTGAGCTTTCTGTTAGCATCACGACCACCTGCGTCTGTGTGTGTGTCCCCACTGTACTCTCCTGAGGCGTCTTCGGCAGCTTCCCTCTGCCAAACTCTCCCTTCGAGTGCCCAAGTTGCACGCTGCGAGGGGCGAGAGAGTAAACGAGATCCCTACGACACCACACACCTCTTTATCTGACTCACTATCACCAAGATATTGGATAACAAGAGGTCTAAAGCCAGTGAACACCTTGCTTAATGCACCCTCGGATATCTATATTTAGTTTTAGATAACTCAAGACTGGTCTGGCAATGGCTGGTATTACCAATTATGAACTTTAAACGACCCAATTACACCATCTAAAAATCATCAACTTTACCGTTTCATAGTCATATTTATATTAATTAATAAATTAACCAACCAATCATCGGTCATTTATTGCACCAAGAATAATTTGTTGAGGTTATGTCTCAATTACAAATTCAATTACAAAATCAATTACAAAATCAGTAACATTCAAATCAATCAAAATCAGGACTGTTCAACTCCTCGTTACAAAACAGGACTGTAACTGTGCTTCTCAGCACTGGTGTGGAGGTCAACAATGGCTTCTTCATGGACACTAAAACAATTAGTTTGTGACAAATTGTGTAATTGTGACTAATTGTGAACCTCTCGGCCGTGGCGCTGGTCATGAGTGCCTCTGGTTATTGTTAAGAAGAAATGTTCATTTTTGTATTCTGTCCCTGAAGAGTGATTGTGGTGGTGGACATTTACATTAGCTAATGGGCTGTAGTCGTGGCCCTGAATGGTGGTGGTTGTTGTCGCCCTGAATGGCTGTTGTGGCCCTGAATGGTGGTTGTGGTTGTTGTTGTTGTCGCCTTGAATGGTTGTTGCTGTTGTTGTGGCCCTGAATGGTGGTGGTTGTTGTCGCCCTGAATGGCTGCTGCGATACTGTTGAGAAACAGCAGTGGACAAGGTGCGGAGTGACAGGCCTTGCTCAATCAGATCAATGTCCACAGCCATACAGAATATTCATTTTAAGGTGAGGTAAATAGTTCTTGACTGGCGGCTGTGGTCATTGTAACCCTTGGTCCACTGGCGTAAGGGAATATCCTCGACCCTGACCTTTATCACCTGTGTCGTGTCCTCTCCTTGCTCCGCCCTCTCCTAGCTCCAAGACTACAACTGCCTGCTCACAGCTCGACCCTTCGCTGACCCCTAGTCGGCAGTAATTCGCTGACTCCCAATTCTTGTTCTCTGGCGATCTTGACCTTTGACCCATCATTCAACGTCCTCACTAAGCAACCTTCCACACACACTTGCGTCATCTCTCTCCCCGCTTGCGTCACCACCTCCCCCCACCCACTCTCCCACCTGCGTCACCGCTTCCTCCCCCCCCTCCCACCTGCGCCAAACCCTTTCGCTTTTCCATCTATCCATTCTGCCTTTTCCATTCTCTCTCTCCATCAACTGTTTAACTTCTGCTACTTGCCTATTCTCTTCCTTGACACTCTTATTCCCTTCCCAGCCACCCTTCCACTTGTGCTGTGACGCAAACCCCTTTTCCATATATCTTTTCCTCATATCTTCCTCATATCAGATTTCTCATATCTTTCCCACATATCTGTGCATTTGGCACTTGTTTCCCTTACAGACAGATGGTTGATTAAACAGGTTTTTTTTTTTAACTTTTGATCTGGATAACGATGCCTCTCCGGGAATGTTATCTGCAAACACCAATAATCTGACTGATCAGGGCGTCAAACAGGAGGAGGGGCAGAGTCCAGGACGTGAGACGCAGAGAACGTGGAAATCGCCACTACGTTCATAAGCGTTCAAACTGAGCGTAATATTATGTATATATATATATATATATATATATATATATATATATATATATATATATATATATATATATATATATATATATATATATATATATATAAATATACATACGCCACTATAACCACCTGAGTATGTACCACATGTTTGAATTTTACATTATAATGAGCTGAAAACAGAGTACACATTGTGTGTGTGTGTGTGTGTGTGTGTGTGTGTGTGTGTGTGTGTGTGTGTGTGTGTGTGTGTGTGTGTGTGTGTTTATTCACCTAGTTGTGTTTGCTGAGGTTGAGCTTTGCTCTTTCGGCCCGCCTCTCAACTATCAATCAACTGTTTACTAACTACTGTGTGTGTGTGTGTGTGTGTGTGTGTGTGTGTGTGTGTGTGTGTGTGTGTGTGTGTGTGTGTGTGTGTGTGTGTGTGTGTGTGTGTGTGTGTGTGTAAACCTGTTAAAAGAAAGATCACAAACGAGACAACTTTCGGAAGCCTTCAGAGCAAGATTTCAAGTCCATCGGGCGGTCTCCATGGCAACAGCTGAATCTGCATCGACCCAATGGAGAACAAAAATTATGATTAATACTTCCCGGACGCTGCCCACGACTTACTCTTCCAAGAGTATTCAAATATATACTGTTCCCTTCACCATTTACTTTCAATAAAACTGAAGGAATACAATATACTGCGGACGGGAAAATGTATTTTCAACCAATATTATTATGCTACAACAATTGTTTCATCACTGACATGAAGAATACATATCTGTGACACAACATGTTGTAAACGTGTACTAAAAACACACATTAATTTGAGAGCGACGATTGCAAAAGGCATTGTATGGAAAGATCCTAAAAACTTTAATTTTTTTATAAATTCAGAGAGATGAGATTCGAATTTTCATGCTATAATTGGGAAGCTGGTTGTAAAGCAACTGGCACTTGCTGTTCCAGGTAAAAAACGAGTGGCGTAGGGCTCAAGATCAACTTAAGAGCAAGAGCTCTAAATCTCCTTTCAAGAGCCAGAAGTCATCGTTTTCTTTACCCGCTTATGTATATAAAATACACAACGGAGCCCACACATATGCCGGCAGGAAGCCGGAACCGTCATATGTAACACAGCATAACCCCCAGCCTCCCACAGCACACAGCTCCTACCCACAGATTACAGCATTTTCAGGGCGCCCCGCCAATCTAGGACTGCCTGGCCCTAGAATATGAGAGAGCGAGAGTTATCAATCATACACCAGTCACGAGCTAAAGAGTTAAATTTTGCTCTCCGTACACACACACACACACACACACACACACACACACACACACACACACACACATTACCAGTGGGGAAGTAAGGAAGTGTTTACTAGAGTTGGACGTGACAAAGGCTATAGGCCCAGATGGAATCTCCCCTTGGGTTCTAAAGGAAGGAGCAAGAGAACTGAGCCTACCACTCTCCATAGTGTATAACAAATCACTGGCAACAGGGGAACTGCCAGATATTTGGAAAGCAGCTAACGTAGTCCCGATATACAAGAAAGGGGATAGACAGGAGGCACTGAACTACAGGCCAGTGTCCCTAACCTGCATACCATGCAAGCTGATGGAGAAGATTGTGCGAAAAAAACTAGTGGAGCATCTGGAGCGAAGGAACTTTGTAACACAGCATCAACATGGGTTCAGGGATGGCAGGTCCTGCCTCACAGGGTTACTTGAATTCTACGACCAGGCAACAAAAATAAGGCAAGAAAGAGAAGGGTGGGCAGACTGCATATTTTTGGATTGTCAGAAAGCCTTTGATACAGTGCCACACAAGAGGCTAGTGCGAAAGTTGGAGATGCAGGCTGGAGTGAGAGGGAAGGTACTCCGGTGGATAGAGGAATACCTAAGCAACAGGAGACAACGAGTCTGTGTGAGGGGTGAGGTCTCAGATTGGCGAGACGTCACAAGTGGAGTCCCGCAGGGGTCAGTCCTTGGACCTATACTGTTTCTGGTATATGTAAATGATCTCCCAGAGGGTATAGATTCGTTCCTCTCAATGTTTGCCGACGATGCAAAAATTATGAGGAGGATTGAAACAGAGGATGATAGTAGGAGGCTACAAGATGACCTGGATAGACTGAGTGAATGGTCCAACAAATGGCTGTTGAAGTTCAACCCGAGTAAATGCAAAGTAATGAAACTAGGAAGTGGAAACAGGAGGCCAGGCACAGGATACAGAATAGGGGATGAAGTACTTAATGAAACAGACAGAGAGAAAGATCTAGGAGTTGATATCACACCAAACCTGTCTCCTGAAGCCCACATAAAGAGAATAACGTCAGCGGCATATGCGAGGCTGGCTAACATCAGAACGGCGTTCAGGAACCTGTGTAAGGAATCATTCAGAATCTTGTACACCACATATGTAAGACCAATCCTGGAGTATGCGGCCCCAGCATGGAGCCCGTACCTTGTCAAGCACAAGACGAAGCTGGAAAAAGTCCAAAGGTATGCTACTAGACTAGTCCCAGAACTAAGAGGCATGAGTTATGAGGAAAGGCTGCGGGAAATGCACCTCACGACACTGGAAGACAGAAGAGTAAGGGGGGACATGATCACAACCTACAAAATCCTCAGGGGAATCGACCGGGTAAACAAGGATGAACTATTCAACACTGGTGGGACGCGAACAAGGGGACACAGGTGGAAGCTGAGTACCCAAATGAGCCACAGAGACGTTAGAAAGAACTTTTTCAGTGTCAGAGTAGTTAGTAAATGGAATGCATTAGGAAGTGATGTGGTGGAGGCTGACTCCATACACAGTTTCAAATGTAGATATGATAGAGCCCAATAGGCTCAGGAATCTGTACACCAGTTGATTGACGGTTGAGAGGCGGGACCAAAGAGCCAGAGCTCAACCCCCGCAAGCACAATTAGGTGAGTACAATTAGGTGAGTACACACACGCTGAGCGGGTCTGGTAGTTTCTTTCACCCTGAATGCCCGTTACCTAGCAGTAAATAGGTACCTGGGAGTTAGACAGCTGTTACGAAGCTGCTTCCTGGGTGTGTGAGGTGGGGGGGGGGGAACTAGTTAGTAGTTAATAACAGTTGATTGACAGTTGAGAGGCGGGCCGAAAGAGCAAAGCTCAACCCCCGCAAACACAACTAGGTAATATACACACACACACACACACACACACACACACACACACACACACACACAGGGAGAAGGGACTTCGTGACAAATCGCCAACATGGATTCAGGGAGGGTAAATCTTGCCTTACAGGCTTGATAGAATTCTACGATCAGGTGACACAGATTAAGCAAGAAAGAGAGGGCTGGGCGGACTGCATTTTCTTGGATTGTCGGAAAGCCTTTGACACAGTACCGCATAAGAGGCTGGTACATAAGCTGGAGAGACAGGCAGGTGTAGCTGGTAAGGTGCTCCAGTGGATAAGGGAGTATCTAAGCAATAGGAAGCAGAGAGTTACGGTGAGGGGTGAGACCTCCGATTGGCGTGAAGTCACCAGTGGAGTCCCACAGGGCTCTGTACTCGGTCCTATCTTGTTTCTGATATATGTAAATGATCTCCCGGAGGGTATCGATTCATTTCTCTCAATGTTTGCGGACGATGCTAAAATTATGAGAAGGATTAAAACAGAAGAGGACTGTTTGAGGCTTCAAGAAGACCTAGACAAGCTGAAGGAATGGTCGAACAAATGGTTGTTAGAGTTTAACCCAACCAAATGTAATGTAATGAAGATAGGTGTAGGGAGCAGGAGGCCAGATACAAGGTATCATCTGGGAGAGGAAATTCTTCAGGAGTCAGAGAAGGAAAAAGACTTGGGGGTTGATATCACGCCAGACCTGTCTCCTGCAGCACATATCAAGCGGATAACATCAGCGGCATATGCCAGGCTGGCCAACATACGAACGGCATTCAGAAACTTGTGTAAAGAATCATTCAGAACTTTGTATACCACATATGTCAGGCCAATCCTGGAGTATGCAGCCCCAGCATGGAGTCCATATCTAGTCAAGGATAAGACTAAACTGGAAAAGGTTCAAAGGTTTGCCACCAGACTAGTACCCGAGCTGAGAGGTATGAGCTACGAGGAGAGACTACGGGAATTAAACCTCACTTCGCTGGAAGACAGAAGAGTTAGGGGGGACATGATCACCACATTCAAGATTCTGAAGGGGATTGATAGGGTAGATAAAGACAGTCTATTTAACACAAGGGGAACACGCACAAGGGGACACAGGTGGAAACAGAGTGCCCAAATGAGCCACAGAGATATTAGAAAGAACTTTTTTAGTGTCAGAGTGGTTGACAAATGGAATGCATTAGGGGGTGATGTGGTGGAGGCTGACTCCATACACAGTTTCAAGTGTAGATATGACAGAGCCCGATAGGCTCAGGAATCTGTACACCTGTTGATTGACGGTTGAGAGGCGGGACCAAAGAGCCAGAGCTCAACCCCCGCAAACACAACTAGGTGAGTACACACACACACACACACACACACACACACACACACACACACACACACACAAGGGACACAGGTGGAAACTGAGTGCCCAAATGAGCCACAGAGATATTAGAAAGAATTTTTTTAGTGTCAGAGTGGTTGACAAATGGAATGCATTAGGAAGTGATGTGGTGGAGGCTGACTCCATACACAGTTTCAAGTGTAGATATGATAGAGCCCAATAGGCTCAGGAACCTGTACACCAGTTGATTGACGGTTGAGAGGCGGGACCAAAGAGCCAGAGCTCAACCCCCGCAAGCACAATTAGGTGAGTACACACACACACAACATACAAAAATAATTCTAATGTAATTTCGAATAATTACAAAGCTCGAGGAGTTCACATCTCGAAATAAGATGAAACCCATTTTTTGTTTGCGTGATCCGTCTCAAAATTACTTTGAACTTAAACTTAAATGTAAAGAAAATACGGACTTCAAAGCATAGCCGCAAGTACAGTACAGGATTTTGAAAGTTAAAATGAATTAGCAGGATTGCTTGGTCAAGTAGATAGACGCGCTGTTTACTTGTTTTGTGTCAAACAGAAATGGCAAATAGTGAGAAGCGCAGAAAAACAGGTGAAGAGGAGATATCGGAAGAGAAGATGAGGGGGAAGGGGAGAAGAGGGATCAGAAGGGAGAAGAGATAGGGGATAGAGGAGACGCAGAAGTAGAAATACTGCCTCGAATGACGATAACACATGTGGGTATTGTTATGCTGTACAAACAGTCATTCCAAGGGCATTTGATGGGACCATGGAGTGATAGCGCAGAGAATGAGGGGCCAAAGTATTAAAGGGAGTCGGTCGGCCGAGCGGACAGCACGCTGGGCTTGTGATCCTGTGGTCCTGGGTTCGATCCCAGGCGCCGGCGAGAAACACTGGACAGAGTTTCTTTCACCCTATGCCCTTGTTACCTAGCAGTAAAATAGGTACCTGGGTGTTAGTCAGTTGTCACGGGCTGCTTCCTGGGGGGTGGAGGCCTGGTCGAGGACCGGGCCGCGGGGACACTAAAAAGCCCCGAAATTATCTCAATATAACCTCAAGATAACCTCAAGAAGGGTAAATAGCAGGCATGGATAATCAGTTTCCTGACAAACACAACGGCGAGTTTGAAAGTTACACAAACAGAAGCAAGTTTGTGACGCAGTGACGTCCCTGCGTCACTGCACTCTAAATCTAACATCAGACATGTTAGATTTAGACACGAAAATACAAATCACAGCTTCATGTCCTTTATTGGCGATGATAACACTATCAGCATGGAACTTACTCTGAAAGAAGACACTACAAGAGTAACTCTTATAATAATATAATAATCTTCGCTGGGCACCAGAAAATAAAATGATCAAAAGTGATAACTTCCAGCAACAGCCTCACCCCCCCCCACCAAGAGCCTCACACCACCAAGAGCCTCACCACCACCAGCAAGAGCCTCACCACCACCAAGAGCCTCACACCACCACCAAGAGCCTCACCACCACCAGCAAGAGCCTCACACCACCAGCAAGAGCCTCACCACCACCAGCAAGAGCCTCACCACCACCAGCAAGAGCCTCACCACCAGCAAGAGCCTCACACCACCACCAAGAGCCTCACCACCAGCAAGAGCCTCACACCACCACCAAGAGCCTCACCACCAGCAAGAGCCTCACCACCACCACCAAGAGCCTCACCACCAGCAAGAGCCTCACACCACCACCAAGAGCCTCACCACCAGCAAGAGCCTCACACCACCACCAAGAGCCTCACCACCACCAGCAAGAGCCTCACCACCAGCAAGAGCCTCACACCACCAGCAAGAGCCTCACCACCAGCAAGAGCCTCACCACCACCACCAAGAGCCTCACACCACCACCAAGAGCCTCACGCCACCACCAAGAGCCTCACCACCAGCAAGAGCCTTACCACCACCACCAAGAGTCTCACACCACCACCAAGAGCCTCACACCACCACCAAGAGCCTCACCACCACCACCAAGAGCCTCACACCACCACCAAGAGCCTCACACCACCACCAAGAGCCTCACCACCAGCAAGAGCCTCACACCACCACCAAGAGCCTCACCACCAGCAAGAGCCTCACACCACCACCAAGAGCCTCACCACCACCACCAAGAGCCTCACCACCAGCAAGAGCCTCACACCACCACCAAGAGCCTCACACCACCACCAAGAGCCTCACCCCCGCCAAGAGCCTCGCCACCCCCCACCTCAGCAACTGACGGTGCACTAAGCCATGGGGGCGGTGGCTGTCGGGACACGCACCAAACACGCCCCGCAGTTCTGGTGATGCATTACCTGGCCCTCCTGCCTGCCAAATACCCCCAGTCTCTTAAGAGATTCATATTGATTCTCGATCTGGTAATGGCAGAGAGGCAGCCGATTTCCATAAAATACAGAGGTCACAAACTCACACTCTCTCTCTCTCTCTCTCTCTCTCTCTCTCTCTTCTCTCTCTTTCTCTCTCTCTCTCTCTCTCTCTCTCTCTCTCTCTCTCTCTCTCTCTCTCTCTCTCTCTCTCTCTCTCTCTCTCTCTCTCTCTCTCTCGTCCCTGGATTACTTTTCACAAACGCGTTACCTTCCTGGATCTGGGTTCTAGGAGTTCTTCTACTCCCAGAGCCCGGCCCGAGGCCAGACTTGACTTGTGAGAGCTTGGTCCACCTGGCTGTTGCTGTAATGACCCTCATTGTAATACCTCGCCTTGTATCTATCTCGACCGCGCACTCCGCTACTACCACTGAGCTAACCGTGCAATCTCCGCTCTTTCTATGGTAATAACAGATGCTATACCGATCATATAAGATGTTAACACTCGGGCCGTCATACGAAGACGTAAACCAGTACACAGAGGAAGGAGAGAGAGAGGAAGAGGGAGGCAGAGCGAGAGGAGAGAGAGAGGAGAGCGAGAACGAGAGCAAGGGAGGGAGAACGAGAGCGAGTGAGGGCGAGGGAGAGTGAGACACTAGTGAGGGAGAGTGAGACAGAAAGATAGAGATAATCGTAGTCACAACCTATCGTATGAGTTACCGAGTGACGCTGCCACCACCCTGAGTTACCGGACAGGGGACCGGAGTGAGAGTCGTAGGTCTTGCAGATGGAGTAACCTACCAGGACAGGTGTAGGGGACAATTGAACGGTACAAGGATCCTGGCCTGACACTCGAATAATCCTGACCACTTGGGAACTATAGTGTACACAAGAATAAGGCGGGACACACCAACACTAATACCTCAACACGGAAGACGAACGGGGGGAGGAGTACTGAATAATTAAGAGCACTAGGTCACTAGGGCAAAGGGGACGGTAGGCCCAATATCACTAAAGCAAGGAACCATTAATACACATTTAATAACACTTAATATCTGACTTTATTTGAAATAATTAAATAAGACACTCCCTAACTATATTCCCTACTAGAGGCCAAGGGTACTGAATGAGGTGCTTTAGTACAAGAGAGCCGTACTTACTCGTATGTTGTTCCACAGTTTCCCTGGAGATGATGTTCTTTCCCAGAGTCCACACACACCTCCCTACTGGGCTGTGCCCACTCAACTGACTCTCCTGATCTACTGCTCCTCAGCTGAACATGAGGGTTTTGCATTTGTTGTTTAGGGGTTAATCCCTGAAGATTACCATGACGGCATCAATTCTGACCTCTTTGTGATTCGATGACCGTTGACCTGACTCTATGGCTAACTTATACAGAGGTGTAACTTTTACATTGTCTGCCGTCGCCTGACTGGCGCCTGTGGGTTGTTCATCCTCCACGTGGCCTGTTCATGCTGTTATGATGTTCATGTACTATGTACTGCTCTCTTGTTACATATCCCCCAATGTCCCGGTTTAAGAAAAACCGTGGGCGAGGAACTCGAACATGGCTTTTCTTATCCCAGACCATAAAGGAACTAGCACATGCCTCGAAAAAAAAATAGCTACCCTATCTAAATATATACATTTCACAGTCGAGAAATATTTATAAAGACTCTCAACAATAACAGTTACCATGGTAACTCAAAATCCAGGCTGACCATACCTGCATGGCAGCCCATCAATCCTCTCAGATGACCAATCAACATTTGAAAAAAAATAACACAATTTATGATGACCAATTAAATTTATATTGGAACCATCTTTCCGCTGGTTCCCCAGTTCACCAGAGTCTACACAAAAATTTTCGTTCATAACTTATTTTCTCTGTAACGGTGAACTCCAAGTTTTCTGAACTTAAAAAAATTACATATATATTGTATATACAAATTAACAAAGTCTTTATTCCCGACGAGTCCGTTGTCCCGATGTTGTTGACTCGCCCATTGCTGTATTCTTGCTGTAGTTCTGCAACGATGCGTCGTGTTCTTCACCAACGATGTTCTTCAGCTGGCCTCAGTTGTTGTGAGAAGAGATCCACTCCCCTCCTGACTAGAGTCTTCCACTGATCTAGTCCACAATCTGCAGTACATCCGCGCTGCTGGTCCCTACTTCCGGGTCGTCGACGAGGCGATGACGTCGGTGTTGACAGCGATGATTGACTTGCTGTCCGGTCACAGGGGGAACTCTGGCGTACCTGGGTTCCATCCTCTTGTAAGATGTTGTCGCCTGCTGAACGTCTGCTGGCGATGTTCTGCCTGCCGCATACATGTTGCCTTCCTGGGAGTACTGAGACGTTGACACCAGACGAGGTCTTGCTTGATGAGTGAACAGCTCCAGTTCGTTGAGGCGGGGTGGGCGTGGCGGCAGAACCCTCGGGTCCCGGCTCCAGCTCTTGGGTTCCATCCGCTTACAGGTGTTTCTTCTGCTACGTCGTACTAGGCCTTTACGACTTACTTCGTTATCCCATCATGCACATGATTGTAGGCCCAAGATGCAAATCGTGCATCCGCGTTGGCGTATCATGCACACTCTAGAGGGAACGTGCTGTTCTTACGTAGCCACCAAGTTTCACATCTTGTTGCTCGGCGCATCAGAAACCTCAGGAGTGGGCAAGACCTTGTGTAATCCCGCAACCGTTGCCCAATCCACTCCGTTGTTCTTGGCTGTTCATTTCCGGTCACCGGTGTTCTGTATAGCAAGGCAGGTGACCTCATTAATGTCTCGTCTGATATGTTGAATCAGTCCTCCAGATGACAGCTAGTGTTGGCAGTTCCATAACCTCATTAAGTGATGAGGTGTTGGCTGTGACCTTGACTTGTAGCCGCCCCCACCATGGCAGGTACCACTAATAAGGGTGGGGGGGTGAGGGATGGAGGGGGTGATGTAGTGTGACCCGTCCTGTCCCTCGGGAACTAAACCTGGTTCCCGCCAGACAATAGCGGTGACATGCTACTCTGGCCTCAGTTGTAGAGATGGGATATGGCCGACAGTGTGGCAATGTGAGCAGACCTGGGAAAAGAAACATTCATAACTCATGTCTGGTGGAGACCTGGATCTGCCCTGGAGGTTTTGAGAAAGATAACTCCTCCAGGGTAGGTAAAGGTACGTCACTCTTGACTAAGCACCTACAGTACAATTCTTTGCCTCTACCTATAACTCAGATGACAGCTGAACTCAGTTACTGTGCGCTCATGTGCGCGCGAGATCTGGTGACCATAGGGTGACCAGGCCTAACTTGGCTACTAAGTAAGGATGATAGGATGTCATCATCCTCCTCCGATTGAGCATCAGGAATAACCATTCCCTCCACTCTCTCAGGGACTGGAATTACTGAAGGTAATTCCAGTTCTTCCCTTGCTACATAAAGTTTCAATTTATTTATATGGATGGTTCTTTCAACCTGGTCTTCAAATATACCCTTAATTATGAAATTTACTGGGCCTAGTTTCTTAATAACTCTATAAGGGCCTCGCCATCTAGCTGCTAACTTCCTACTCTGATTGGCGGGCGCTGACTCATTCAACCGCATCACTAGGCTTCCCTCTTTCACTCTTAATGGTTGTACCTGCTTATCATAATAATGGGCATACCGTGTCCTTGCTTTCTTTGATGCTTCAGCTGCTATCCTCCATGCATTCTTCATCTTGGTGAGGATTTCTGAAGGATAATCCTCTCCATAACTAATAGTATGTCTGTTAAGCAGACCTGACGCAAAATTACACGAGTGTCCAGTAAACAGCAAGAGTGGTTGAGTATTTATTGACTGGTGCACTGCGGTGTTTAGTGCAAACTGAACAAAGGGCAACTGTTCATCCCAAGTGGCCGGGTCATTCTCTGCTAAAATGGCAAGCATATCCTTCACCGTCCTATTAGTTCGTTCCACCATGCCGTTCGTCTGGGGATGGTATGCTGTTGTTAGCGCTGTTGTTGTCTCTAAGAGTTTACATACTTCCTGAAATAAACTACCAATAAACTCCTGTCCCCTGTCAGATACTAGAACTTTAGGCGGACCGAACACAGTAACAAACCTAGCTAAAAATGCATCTGCCACTGTTTGGGGGTCTTTCCTGGGAAGGGCTACTAGAGTGGTATACCTGGACAGATGGTCCACTAGAACTAGCGCATATCTGTTGCCTGAATTGCTACTATGTAAATCAATTAAATCAGCCCCCACCCGATCCAAGGGTTCTGTTATCTCTGAGAATTCCTGGAGTGGGGCTTGTACTTTAGGAGTACCTTTGCGTCGTTGACAGTTCCCACATGACCTGACGTACTTAATTACATGTGATAATAACCCTGGGAAATAAAATAATGACTTGGCCTTTGTGTAAGTTTTGTACACTCCCGGGTGACCTGCAATCTTTGACGCATGCGCAAGTTTTAATGCCGAAGGCTTTAATGCGTCAGGGATAACTAGCTGAAACAACGCCCTGTCTTTCTGGGCATTTACATGGTACAACACTCCTTCTTTGAGTGCAAAGTCATTTAAAGAGGTACTTTGTTTTCTCGCAGGATATTTCCCTCCTTCCAGATGTTCAATAATTTCCTTCCATCGCTGTTCCTTCATCTGAAGTTCTCTCATTTTATCGCTCGCAATCGTTTCAATGTTTACATTCATATTGACGGTGGCAATGTTCCTACTTAGCGCATCAGGAACAACATGAGATGGACCAGGCTTATACAATATCTGAAACGAGTGTGCTGACAGTTCGTGACCCCACCTTGTCATTCTCGGGCAACGTGTCTTTTTCTTAAAAATGTGGGTCAATGCTCGATGATCAGTATAAATTATGAAGTGACGCTGAAACAAATAAGGCTCAAAATACCTTACACTCTCTACTACAGCTAAAGCTTCCTTGTCAGTGGCTGAGTACCTTACTTCCGGTCCTTTCACTTTCCTACTAAAGTAAGCTACCGGGTGCGGGTTGTTCTCCGAGTCACGCTGTATTAAACAGCCACCTATGGCAATACCGCTAGCATCAGTGTGGACTTCCCAATCTTTCTCAAAGTTAGGAATTGCTAAAACTGGAGTAGTACTCAATTGTAATTTTAACTTCTCAAAAGCCTCATCATGCTCTCGGGTCCATACAAACTTAACATTTTTCTTAGTGAGATTCGTCAGTGAAGCTGACGTTCTCGCAAAACCTTCTATGTGTCGACGGAAATACCCAGCTGCACCCAGAAATCTTCTCACGTCCTTTGCTGTCTTTGGTGTTGGCATTTCAGCAATAGCGCGACAAGAGTCCGGGTCAGGGCGTATTCCATCTGTGCTTACCTGAAAACCCAGAAACTTGAATTTCTGAGCCGCCAGGGTACACTTTTGGGCGTTCAATTTGAACCCCGCCTTGTTCAACAGCGACAAGGTCTCTGTCAAATCATGGAGGTGTTCGTCAAAAGTTCTAGAGTACACTACAACATCATCAAGGTACGCCAATGAGTGCCTACCAAGAACAGGGCTTAGAATATAATTTATCGCCCTCTGAAAAGATGAAGGAGCTGTTTTTAATCCAAATGGCATACGCTTGAAATGGTAAGTCCGCACACCATCCGAAAATGCTGTTTTTTCTCTGTCTTGCTTTGCAACTGGTATGGCCCAATACGCTGACTTTGCGTCAAGTGTCGAGAAGTACTTAGCTGTGCCAAACTGGTCTATGATTTCCTGAATGAGAGGCAGAGGATAAGCGTCCGCTGTTGTCACTTCGTTCACTTTACGGTAATCTACACAGAACCTGTAACTACCATCAGGTTTGCGTACTAGCACTACTGGGGAAAGCCACGGTGACGTGCTCTCTTCTATAACGCCCTGTCTCATCATCTTTCTACACTCATCTCTAATAAGTTGTTTCGCCTGCTCTGGGAGTCTCCATTGACGTGTTTGGGCCGGAGGATTATCACCTGTTGGAATGGTGTGTTCGACTTGAGGCAGGTAGCCTATTTCCTCATCCTCGGTCGCAAATAACCTAGGAAATTTACGGAGGACTTCCCGTACCTGTTTACGTTCAGCAGGTGACATATGAGTCAAATCTAGAGCAGTTATTAATTTGTCCACCATTTCCTTATCTTGAGGAGATAACGGGGTTTCTTTACCGATCTTACTGTGTGACTCCTCGTCTCTTACGTTCAATGCGCTACATTGCGCTGTTACAGTCGATGTTTGTGTGGTATCTGACTCTATTATTTCTTTTAAATTTACCACAATTCCTTGTGTCAGACTATCGCCTACCCTAAAGCGATAAGGTTTGTGAGAGAGGTTGACCACTGGTATTATCGCACCTTTGTCATGTACAGATACCAGAGTATATGGTATCATCAACTTATCAATTCTGCCAGCTACCTGAAGGGTACTTCCGGGTTGAATGTTTCTTCCTACGGCGACTTTAATAAACTTAAATGACCGTGGTGGACATACTTGTCTGTGTACAGCATGTAGTCTACATGTTTTCTTGTCAGGGTCTTGAAGAGACTTGAACAATTGTTTAGGAAGGTTTACATATTTAGGTGCTCGTTGAATTGAAGCAATTATGGGAGGGTGATCAGTTAACTTTACTGGGAAAGACACAGATCCCAACTGTAGCCTACTGTGTCTTGCTCCCTTCTCCGATGTCAAAGAATATGTAAATCGTTTCAAAAAATCCATGCCTAACAATATATCACCAGGGAATGTTACATTATCCACCACAGTACACTCATGGATACAAGGTTTATCTTTTTCAATGTTAAAAGTTAAAATACATTTTCCCAGAACGTCAAAGTGTTGACCATTGACAGCTGTTAATTGTGCACCCCCTTCCTTAAGGCGCACCTGACTGAAGGTCCTAAATGAGTCCATCTTAATGATGGTTACCTGACTACCAGTGTCCAGGAATGCAGTCAACCTCTTCCCGCACACCCTCACTTCAAAAGTGGGCCGCCCTTCCTCCTTGGGGGCCTTATCTCATAATTCCTCCTTACTATTGGGGCAGTCATCTCGTTTGTGGCCTCGTCCGCCACAACTCCAACACCTGGGGTCATAGGTGTAGTACCAGTGAGGAGGCGGACCTGCTCTATGGTGCCCTCCCCTCTGGTTGCTAGAAGAGTTACCTACACTCTCCTTAACACGATGCGAATTGTTCGTATCTACCGCTTGGACATAAGAGGATTGTCTAGTTTCAGTTGTATCCTTACACTGCCCCTGAATGTTTTGTAAGTCCGTAGCGTACTCTATTAAACTATAGTAATCCATCGTTACACTTGCAGCCGAAACGTGAGCTCCAAGTGTCCCGGGGATTGACATACACAACAGTTGTTTAGCCTTCTGACTAATTCTCAGGTCATCGTATCCTAATTCATGCCTCAAGTCACGCACTCTACGCAATATGCCAGTTCCAAAGTCTTTGAGAGTTTCGTTTGAGCCTCGTTTTAAACTAGCTAAATACCTATTAGCTGTTTCCTCTGTTATTTTCTCTTTATATCGTCTCTTAATTGCTAACACAAACTCTGGCCATGTTTGCAAATATTGAAACTCTTGGTCCTGCATTATTGAACCATTAGGGTCTATACACGCTCCTGCTGCTAAATTAATTTTTACCCAGTCATCCTGGGCAGCTGACAAACATGAACCTACTTGCCCTAGCCAGTCGTCTATTTTCCGGTTACGTTCCACTATATTTGTTGGTAATTCTTTGCAAATTAGTTTGGGTAACACTGGTCTAGGCAATGAGAATGATGACAATGGGGGCTGACGCATACCATGAGACGCAGGGGGCATGGAGTGTAGATGTTGGCAATGGTTAGGGAAGGGTTGGTAATGGGGAGGGAAGGGTTGGTGTAAGGTAGAGTTATAGTGATGGTCAGGTGGGGGGGAGGGTTGGGTGGGGTGGTGGTGTGAGGTAGGGGATTCTAGGGGTTGGTTCTGGGCAAGGCATGAGATGGTAGAAGAGGGTTTGGTCGTCTGACCAAGGTTGGGGTTGCGAGGGGGGAGAGGTGGGGTGGTATTGGTGGGGACAGTCACCTGACCGGACCCTTGGGTGGACCCCTGGGTAGGCGTATGTAAGCGCCCTGCCGTAAGGTTCACATATAGGGGTTCAGAGAGGCGCTTCCTAATTTCTGAGGATGGGTAAGGTGGGAGGGGGGGTGGTTGGGGAGGGGTATGTGGGGAAGGTGCAGGCCGCCGCGCCCCTGGGGTGTTGGGTTGGGAGGTCGGTCTGGGAGGAAGTGGGGGAGGGGTGATGTCATTAGGCTGCAGAGTATCAGGGGTGGACAAAGGACGGCTACCCAGCATGTGACCTGATGTGACCCCATCACCTGCACCTTGTGGATCGTCACCTGACTCTTGAACCGTGCTATCCACTTGGACAGCCTGTCTCGGCTGTATTGCTAGAAGGTTCTGTTGGCTAAGCCCTCCCTGACTCCTTAAAGCCCTATCTGAACTCATGATGCCAATAAACTACGTCTGAACGACTAGTTCACCGGACTAGCGCTGACCCAAAAATGTTGAAAAAAAAAAAAAAAAAAAATCTTTGGAACTAACAATGATTCACTGAGAACAAGACAAAAACTCACAACGTCGTTATAACTAGCCCCTTTACTTAACAAGGGTGGTAATTTCAATGTCACTTCTAAAACAAAACAAAAACGTAATTACTTTTCAATCTGCCTGCTCTTATGACAGATAATAATCGATATTACTTTCACCGCGTTGAGACAACTTCTCCTACGCGATACCAATACACAATTTCCCACGCACTATTCATTAACAATAATTCACTGATAGAAACTATTTGTACTTCCTATCGGGAAACTGTAATTACTGCTCGTATGAGCTTAACTAATAGTTACTCTTACTCCTTAAACCTACAGCCACATCACGTGACCCAGAGTGTTTTCCTAGCTTCTTCGCCGGTCAACAACTCAAAACTTTTGCCACTCCTGTGACCAGACTTCAAACGCCAGGCGTCCCTAGACGTGAGTCAACTGACACACTAGTCCACACTAGCATGCTGTACAATACCAGTACACCTCAGATTATCGCGTTCAATTGGAGTAAATCAGTCAATCGCGATAATTTGAACAGAAACACCGCTTAAAACTACTTAATAGCTACACCGAACGGCACAAGACGCGTGAGACTGAACACTGTAAAACAATGTTCACCACCGCTAAGCCACCATTGTAATGACCCTGATTGTAATACCTCGCCTTGTATCTATCTCGACCGCGCACTCCGCTACTACCACTGAGCTAACCGTGCAATCTCCGCTCTTTCTATGGTAATAACAGATGCTATACCGATCATATAAGATGTTAACACTCGGGCCGTCATACGAAGACGTAAACCAGTACACAGAGGAAGGAGAGAGAGAGGAAGAGGGAGGCAGAGCGAGAGGAGAGAGAGAGGAGAGCGAGAACGAGAGCAAGGGAGGGAGAACGAGAGCGAGTGAGGGCGAGGGAGAGTGAGACACTAGTGAGGGAGAGTGAGACAGAAAGATAGAGATAATCGTAGTCACAACCTATCGTATGAGTTACCGAGTGACGCTGCCACCACCCTGAGTTACCGGACAGGGGACCGGAGTGAGAGTCGTAGGTCTTGCAGATGGAGTAACCTACCAGGACAGGTGTAGGGGACAATTGAACGGTACAAGGATCCTGGCCTGACACTCGAATAATCCTGACCACTTGGGAACTATAGTGTACACAAGAATAAGGCGGGACACACCAACACTAATACCTCAACACGGAAGACGAACGGGGGGAGGAGTACTGAATAATTAAGAGCACTAGGTCACTAGGGCAAAGGGGACGGTAGGCCCAATATCACTAAAGCAAGGAACCATTAATACACATTTAATAACACTTAATATCTGACTTTATTTGAAATAATTAAATAAGACACTCCCTAACTATATTCCCTACTAGAGGCCAAGGGTACTGAATGAGGTGCTTTAGTACAAGAGAGCCGTACTTACTCGTATGTTGTTCCACAGTTTCCCTGGAGATGATGTTCTTTCCCAGAGTCCACACACACCTCCCTACTGGGCTGTGCCCACTCAACTGACTCTCCTGATCTACTGCTCCTCAGCTGAACATGAGGGTTTTGCATTTGTTGTTTAGGGGTTAATCCCTGAAGATTACCATGACGGCATCAATTCTGACCTCTTTGTGATTCGATGACCGTTGACCTGACTCTATGGCTAACTTATACAGAGGTGTAACTTTTACATTGTCTGCCGTCGCCTGACTGGCGCCTGTGGGTTGTTCATCCTCCACGTGGCCTGTTCATGCTGTTATGATGTTCATGTACTATGTACTGCTCTCTTGTTACACGACCAAGTGAACCAAACTCTCACAAGTCAAGCCTGGCCTCGGCCGGGCTTGGGAGGAGAAGAACTCCCAGAACCCCATCAAGCAGGTATCAACCAACCAAGTAGTGGAAATAGTGTGTTTGAGTGATGGGAGGTGGGTGGCAATATTCGTAGCTTTCCCCTCTACCCACCTCAGGGGCCCACCTTTCAGTAATCACAAGCCACTCCTCTTATCTCTCTCTCTCCCTCCGCTACGTTTACCACTCACCCGCCGCCTATATCACACTCCTAGAGAGAGAGAGAGAGAGAGAGAGAGAGAGAGAGAGAGAGAGAGAGAGAGAGAGAGAGAGAGAGAGAGAGAGAGAGAGAGAGAGTGAGAGAGAGTGAGAGAGAGAGAGTGAGAGAGAGAGATAGAGTGAGAGAGATAGAGTGAGAGAGAGTGAGAGAGAGAGATAGAGAGAGTGAGAGAGTGAGAGAGATAGAGAGAGAGAGAGAGAGAGAGAGAGAGAGAGAGAGAGAGAGAGAGAGAGAGAGAGAGAGAGAGAGAGAGAGAGAGAGAGAGAGAGAGAGAGAGAGAGCTATAACCAATACGACCATTTGATAAACAAATTTAACATAATTTGGTAAAAAGGATGAAAACAAACCACCCCATCACGAAGCCAGTCAATATTATTTTGAATGTATACACCGTCGATTAAGGCAGCGTCTGGGATGCTCCCGGACGCAGGTTCGAATCCTCGTCACGGCCCTTGTGGATGTGTTCATTTGTTCACGCTGGCGGACATACATACAAACATACATACTCTAAACTAGTATTTTCATTCACAAACTAAATTCTCAAAACCGTCAACTTAAATTTTCCATTTAAAAATAGAAAATTCCAACAGACTTCAGTCGATAAATTTCAGCCCAGGACGCCGAAATAACCAAACTGCCCCCTCGAAAGTAATTAAATACCGCCACGATCCAATAAAGAGGACCATACACACACACACACTAGCCCGGACTACCACAACTAGCCAAAAACCACCACAACTAGCCAATAACCACCACAACTATCCAAAAACCACCACAACTATCCAATAACCACCACAACTAGCCAATAACCACCACAACTATCCAAAAACCACCACAACTATCCAAAAACCACCACAACTAGCCAAAAACCACCACAACTAGCCAAAAACCACCACAACTATCCAAAAACCACCACAACTAGCCAAAAACCATCACAACTAGCCAAAAACCACCACAACTAGCCAAAAACCACCACAACTATCCAATAACCACCACAACTAGCCAAAAACCATCACAACTAGCCAAAAACCACCACAACTAGCCAATAACCACCACAACTATCCAATAACCACCACAACTAGCCAAAAACCACCACAACTAGCCAATAACCACCACAACTAGCCAAAAACCACCACAACTATCCAAAAACCACCACAACCAGCCAATAACCACCACAACTAGCCAAAAACCACCACAACTAGCCAAAAAACACCACAACTATCCAAAAACCACCACAACTAGCCTAAACCACTACAATCTACAATAACCACAACCAAGACCTGCCCCAACATTATGATTACTGGACATTATCTACTTGTGTTCTCTCGTAACAAATGTTTGGACATTATCTACTTGTGTATCTACTTGTTTATCTACATTATCTACCTCTTTGATGTAGGGGTTCTACACTGGTGATAAACATCAACAAATAACGTGTTAACACAGGCGGTGTACAACGTCCAGAAGGCTTCACTTGGGCCAGGATCTTGAAGCCTGCACGTATGTTTGTAGGCTTCACATACGCCGCTGACGATATCGCGTTCGTGTGTGCCTCCAGTGAGACTAGGCTTGGCAATATTTGGCATAGTTTCAAATGTAATTAAATACAGATGAAATCTCCGATACATGAATAGTCAGATACAGGAATAGCTAGTAGATAGCCACTGTAACGATCAATGACCAGTCATGCCACACAATCATCGACCAGTCCTGCCACACTAACAATCATCGACCAGTCACGGCACACTAACAATCATCGACCAGTCACGGCACAAACACAACTCACAATCGACTTGAGAATGGTCCAGGACGGACCGAATCGTCGTCGTCCCTTCACCTTCTAGTGTGTCGTTTGGTCAAAATACAACTCAAATCAACCGATTGGAAGCGGCGCGTTTGGCTGAGCCTCTGAACTAGCGCGAAGTCACTCCCCGAACAAGGGGAGTGAAGCCAAGTAGCTCCTCAAGCCGCATATTATACAGCCACGTTCCAGTGAGAATAACTGGCTTGGCATAAGATTGTTTTGGAAAAGCACAGAGCAGCAACAGTCACCGCGAAGTGGAGAGGACGGGGGTGATGAGGAAGGAGGAGGAGGCGGGAGAGAAGGTAATGAGGATGAGAGGAGGCAGAGGGTCATGAGACAGGAGAGGAAGGAGAAGGGGGAACTGGAATGGGAAAGGGGGGAGGGATAGAAGGTGAGGAGTGACGATGATTGAGGTACCTTTGTTCGGGAGGGGAAATTAAATATCCGGTGTGTGGAGAGAGGAGCGAGAAGTGTCCGGTCTGATGAGGGAGATGAGGGCAAGGTGCAGGGGGAAAGACGATGATAACATGTCCGATCTGGACATGTGCGGTGTGTCTGTGTCTCCGGTGAGGAGATACAAGGTGGCGCCGTGTCCGGTGAGAAGATACAAGGGGGGCGCCGTGTCCGGTGAGGAGATACAAGGTGGCGCCGTGTCCGGTGAGGAGATACAAGGGGGGCGCCGTGTCCGGTGAGGAGATACAAGGGGGGGCGCCGTATCCGGTGAGGAGATACAAGGGGGGCGCCGTGTCCGGTGAGGAGATACAAGGGGGGCGCCGTGTCCGGTGAGGAGATACAAGGTGGCGCCGTGTCCGGTGAGGAGATACAAGGGGGGCGCCGTGTCCGGTGAGGAGATACAAGGGGGGGCGCCGTGTCCGGTGAGGAGATACAAGGGGGGCGCCGTGTCCGGTGAGGAGATACAAGGGGGGGCGCCGTGTCCGGTGAGGAGATACAAGGGGCGCCGTGTCCTCCGTGGGAATAGCAAGGGGGGGGGGAGGAATGGGAAGGGGTGGCAGAGCCCCCCATTCTTGAGAGCGCAATATTTCCCAGGGGCAATAAGCCGGGGCGGAGTGTGGCTTCAAGCACCGCCTCGCCGACTTATTATTCACCTTTACAGCTACTGCTGCTCCCCCCGGGGTGAGATTTGAGCTCCATGGAGGGCCCGACACATGCACTCACACACACATCCACTAACTCTCTCTCACTCTCACACACAAACTCTCCCTCACACAGCTAAGGCGTGTGTAGTCTATACACCTCAGCCAGAAAAGTCGTCAAGAGTAAGTGGAGATCACAAAGTGCAGTTCCAGAATAGCCAGATGAATGTGCTCAAGTAAGCAATACGAACAGAGAAGATTTAGTGCCAATAACGTAATGGCGATTTCCGGAGGTAGTAACTGGGATGAGACGGTAGGGAGGGTCGGCCTGTGTGATAAAATGTGATGGTCACACGACGGCTGGAGACACTGAACGTCCCCCACCCCCCATCTCCCTCCTTTCCCCACACTACTCCCAGAGAAGGGGCACTGTTTCTCTATCCCTAACACGCTCCACCGTTTAGGTTGCTGCCCACGTTATGACTCCTCTCCTATAGTATAATATTATTAGGTGCTAGACATGTCCATGTCCATGTCCATGTCCATCCATCCATCTCCATCTCCATCTCCATCTCCATCTCTCTCTCTCTCTCTCTCTCTCTCTCTCTCTCTCTCTCTCTCTCTCTCTCTCTCTCTCTCTCTCTCTCTCTCTCTCTCCCGAGGAACCAAATACACGTGTGCATGCGTTATTCACAACTAAGCCGGAACAGCTCACAATGGTACTAGGGGAGATAAGCCCAGTTTGAGAAACACAGATATTCTGGAAACCCGAAAAGGAGACCGAAGTCCTAATTGAAGCCTAGAGTGCTGGACCAGAGTGCTGGAAAACAAACCCACAAGGGCCGTGGCGAGGGTTCGAACCTACGTCTGAGAAGATCCGAGAAAGGTGAATGCTACGTGAGGGTAAGGTTAGGGGAAGTTCAGGTCGGGTAAAGAAAGATCAGGTCAGGTCAGAGGAAGATCATACATACATCATACGGGCGCATCCGATCCAACGATCGTCGTCGCTCCTAAATCAACACAACATACATCATACAATATACAACATACATACAACATACATCATACAACATACATCACAAAACCGCGTGTCTTTTGGGTAAATAGTTCCCACATTCCTCTCGCCACTACATCCTACACAACTGGCCTGGTTTAGGAGAAAGCATTGCCAAAGAACAACTGCAAAATTACTGCAAAGTTTGGACTATATTGCATTTTTAAATTGCTTTTAAATAGTTTATCGTTACCGAAGGCGCTTTATGCGGAGGGGAAAATATTTCAACTATTTTCCCACTTCACTGTGGCTGTTCTTGCCCTTAAGAACCAAGAACATACATGCATACAATTCATGTATACATACATATACATAAACTGTTTCGTACATGGCTCCTGAAATACGCTACGGGGCTGGCCAATACTTCAATTTAAAAAAAAAGGTCAACAAAGGAGGAGAGGATGAAAAGGAGGGAGGAAGAAGTAGAAAATAAGGAGGAAGGTAGTGGAAGGTCCGATAGGAAGTAGGACGTTCAATAAGCTTGGGATCCTATATAGAGTTATATCCAGAGTGCGAACTCAGCGTTATTCTCTAAAGAGTGGCTCAATAATGTAGATTATTGAGCCAATAATAAAGTGTTGGAGAGAGAGAGAGAGAGAGAGAGAGAGAGAGAGAGAGAGAGAGAGAGAGAGAGAGAGAGAGAGAGAGAGAGAGAGAGAGAGAGAGAGAGAGAGAGACAGACAGACAGATAATATGTCTCGGTTAAAGCATTCCAATATTGGTTCATCTGTAATAACATATGCCTGCCTACCAAATTACCTAATTTGCTTATGTTAATGAATACTTGATGCTATACGCACGCATATGAGTATATCCTCCAAGCAGAACAATCGTGAGAGCACTCTCTAGCATGCACACGAAATCCGCACTGCATTCTTCCAATATTCCTGCCGAGCTTTCAGGTCAGAAGACAATGCATTACTGGATTACTGGAAAGCAATTCAGGTCAAAGATGAGAGTAAGAGAGAGAGAGAGAGAGAGAGAGAGAGAGAGAGAGAGAGAGAGAGAGAGAGAGAGAGAGAGAGAGAGAGAGAGAGAGAGAGAGAGAGAGAGAGAGAGAAAGAGAGATAATATCCATTCCCACCAATCAGGTGATTGGATATTATTCATTCACAAACCTGGGCCTCGTTACCAGCTGAGAAATGACGAGCTGCGTCGGGGAGACGTAACTAGAACATTTGACGACGTATATAGCTTAAATAAGCCATACATATACTGGATTAAACGTCCCTTCTGCAGATCTAGCCATATATACCTAAGTGGCGAGCAACATACCATCTGACAACCACTAACTGAACAAAAAAAATGAGGACAGGAAGTTATGACAAAGGCGGCGTATTCTTGCAACCTGAGAGAACGAGACTCCGATGATCGTAGTGAATAAGAGAGTACTATTATCAGTAGCCTCACTGTGGGACCTGCAACACTTGACAACATTGACGTGAATGAACCTGCCAATCACAACATCAGGAGGAACTAATGATTGAGAAAAGTAGTGCGGGAGAAGATTACCGGAAGCGGTCTGGAAAGCCAACCCGTTCTCGCACTATCGTATAGTCAATATTGACTTATTAAATACGTGCATATGTGACATACTAAACATACTAGCTTACCTTGAAAAGCTTCATAGAAAACACCGACCTTACCTAACCTTCTTAGTATGTTAAGATAACCATCTTATTGCTTCGTAATTACAATTATTACTTAACCTATTATAGGTATAGGTTAAGTAATAACTGTAATTACGAAGCAATAAGATGCTTATCTTAACATACTAAGAAGGTTAGGTAAGGTCGGTGTTTTCTATGAAGCTTTTCCAGGTAAACTAGTATGTTTAGTATGCCACTTATGCACGTATTTAATAAGTCAATATTGACTGTAAGAAAGTGCGAGAACGGGTTGGGAGAGCATAGTGTGGGAGTAGGGTGCTATCACTGAAGTGTTATGTATGTATATATGTGCATTCCAATCATCTGGGCTCTAAAGAGACTCTAACCGTGGACCCCACGTGTGTGAGGGTGAAGCTCTGTATATAAGCAGCTTCACTGACAATACGGTAAGTCCACTACGGGATCACCATAGACCGTGCTACTTGGAACTTTTGGTTCAGAGTTGCTGAATCTGAAAAAACAACAATGCATGCGTCATTCACGTATGTATAAACTGGAATTAACCAAATGCTACATGCAACAAGCTTAAGTATACACTGACAGGGGCATGAAGGCATGTGTGTACACGCATGTGTAGGTGTTTAAGCTCGCGTGTACGCATGACACATGCACACAAGTGCGCTCAAACAGTACAAAGAAAAAGTTATTAATACTAAACCAGGACAGGATTCATCAAGCCTTTTACACATCAACTTCAGAAACCTGTGCATCTTTCAGCAATCAAGGCGGCTTTGTTGACATTTATTCAACAGTTTACGAGCCCCGGGACTTCACAACCCCACGGTTATTATTGTTATCAACAACCTCACAGTGCAACCATAACTCATACGCTGTGAAACTTATGTAAATAAAGACGCCAGAATTGGGGAAAAGATGTAGAGGTTTCGTAAGTGGGTTGCGCAAATGCTTTGAAGATTCCTGAATATGAAGAACGCCAGACGAACCTATCCCGTCTTCCAAGACATTTGGAGTCACGTACAATTGTACAATTATTTCTAGAGTCCTTTAAACCTTACTTAAATTTTACAACTTAATATTATATATATATATATATATATATATATATATATATATATATATATATATATATATATATATATATATATATATATATATATATATATATATATATATATATATATATACCTTAATATTCTTTTATTTTTTCTAGTAATCTTTAGTACTTTGTGTTCTGTAATTATTCCTCTTCCCCTTACTTTTTATGCATTACATTCACTCAGTATAATCATTCTTTGATTTTCCTCTCCATTCAATCCTCTCTCATCCTTCCCAACCACCCAGGGTTCTTCGTGTCTCCCTCTATCCCTGTCTCTTTCTCTTCCATCTCTCTCTCTCTCATTTTCCTTCCTGACCCCCTCACCTTCCTGACACTCCCAGCTGGAGACCTCCAGCATCCCACTCGTGTTAATTAATTATCAAACTGTCAACCAACGTCAAGTCAATCCTCCTCCAGCATATTCAGAAAGGTGGTATTTGGAGAGAGAGAGAGAGAGAGAGAGAGAGAGAGAGAGAGAGAGAGAGAGAGAGAGAGAGAGAGAGAGAGAGAGAGAGAGAGAGAGAGAGAGAGAGAGAGAGAGAGAGAGAGAGAATGGACTACACACTCTGATTACGATACTCATAGCACATAAGACACGTGGAACAGAAGAATACGTGACATAGAAGATACCTGCTCTCTGAGCGACACACACACACACACACACACACACACACACACACACACACACACACACACACACACACACACCACACACACACACACACACACACACCTCAACTCCCTCACTGTGACAACCACACACACATCAGCCATGGCGTGTAGATCCCAACTTTTGTTTTGTTTTGTCCTAAGTCTTGAAAACCCACAGAAAATTTTTGAAGTTTCAAAATTGACAGGATCAATTTAACAAAAATATATACTAATATATAAAAATAAATATTTAATTGCTAAGATCAAGAATGTTCGGTTGCTTTTATTAAGAATAAGACGAATATAACAATATTATTCCACTGTATCACTATTCTATTGTATAATTACTCTTGTATCTATCTTATTTTACTGAACTGGTATTCTCCAATCTATCGCATCATTACATAATATTACCAATGCTTTATTCTACTGTATAAAATATTCTATTATACCGTATCTTTATAATATTCTTTCATTATTTTCCGAGGGCTTAGAGGCCCACGTGGAAGCATTTCTCTAAGCGAAATATCTCAAAATAGACCAGAAGGCTATTTAGCTTAGGCGAATGCATTTGGGGGTCGGTTTATAATGGAAATACGGAGACCATAAGAGCTATGAGCGACCAGTGAGGATGGAGGGTACACAGCCCTCGTCCAGGGCTCAGGTCCAGTCACCCACACACACCAATCCATCAATCACAGTCAGAGAAATAGACGTGATAGAAATATATAGTGACCAGCAGAGACCAGAGAGGAGAAACACAAACAGTTGGAGAATGCCGGTGGTATATATATATATATATATATATATATATATATATATATATATATATATATATATATATATATATATATATATATATATATATATATATATATATATATATATATATATATATATATATATATATATATATCCATTCCTCAACCCTGTTCAGCTGCAGAGTTTATCTTTTTTCCCATCCACAGCTGCAGGCTGCATCTTTGTCCCTCTTCAGCTGTCTATTTCATGTCTATCTTGACCCTCTATACAACTGCCTTCCTTGATAGAACAGCCCAGCTGCCCTCCATGAGCTCATGTTCCGAAGATAAATAGCTTCACGTCACTGAAATCATAGCTCTGACTGTTGCAGCTGAACCCGCCTGCCTCTGGTGAAGCTCGCCGCTGCCCCCAGCTGCACACAGCTGGCCTGCCTTGCCCTCCTGCCCACTCTCAGCTCCTCCGCTCAAAGCCACACCTCCTTGTCTCTGGATTTGGCTCCCCATGTTGTCCCTCGTAACATTTGCTGTTTGACATTTTTCGTCCATTTCAAAATGTTTTGCTGGAATTACCTCTTTAGCATCTTGCCTTTGTCACGAACGTCAACCAGCCGGCTCAACCTCCCCCCCCCCCACGGCCCCCCACAGTGTGTACTCACCTAGTTGTGTTTGCGGGGGGTTGAGCTCTGGCTCTTTGGTCCCGCCTCTCAACCGTCTGGGACACACTTACTGTGTGTGTATGTGTGTGTGTGTGTGTGTGTGTGTGTGTGTGTGTGTGTGTGTGTTGTGTGTGTGTGTGTGTGTGTGTGTGTGTGTGTGTGTGTGTGTGTGTGTGTGTGTGTATGTGTGTGCTTATCCTATTTGTACTTGCGGGGGTCGAGCTCCGGCTCTTTGGTCCCGCCTCTCAACTGTCAATCAACTGGTGTACAGATTCCTGAGCCTACTGGGCTCTATCATATCTACATTTGAAACTGTGTATGGAGTCAGCCTCCACCACATCACTGCCTAATGTACTCCACCTGTTAACTACTCTGACACTGAAAAAGTTCTTTCTAACGTCCCTGTGGCTCATTTGGATACTCATTTTCCACCTGTGTCCCCTTGTTCGCGTCCCATCAGTGTTGAATAATTTATCCTTGTTTGCCCTGTCAATTCCCCTGAGGATTTTGTAAGTAGTGATCATGTCTTCCCTTACTCTTCTGTCTTCCAGTGTCGTAAGGTGCATTTCCCGCAGTCTTTCCTCGTAACGCATGCCTCTTAGTTCTGGGACTAGCCTAGTAGCATACCTATGAACTTTTTCCAGCTTCGTCTTATGCTTGACTAGGTACGGGCTTCATGCTGGGGCCGCATACTTCAGGATTGGTCTTACATATGTGGTATACAAGGTTCTGAATGATTCCTTACACAGTTTCCTGAAGGCTGTTCTGATGTTAGCCAGCCTCGCATATGCCGCGTATATAATTCTTTTTATGTGGGCTTCAGGAGACAGGTTTGGTGTGATATCAACCCCTAGATCTTTCTCTCTGTTCGTTTCATGAAGTACTTCATCTCCTATTCTGTATCCTGTGTCTGGCCTCCTGTTTCCACCGCCTAGTTTCATTACCTTACATTTACTCGAGTTGAACTTTAGTAGCCATAGTGTGTGTTACCACACCACCACCGCTCTTCTACCACTACCACCACCCAACACCCACATACCGCTACTCCGTCATCAACTACTACCATCCATGCACCCCCCCCCCCTACCAACACCACCACCAATCTATCACCACCACCTCAACCCCCTCACCCCCCCATCTACCACAACTAAGCATTTACCACCACCCACCTATCAACACCAAATACTTCCCACCACCAAACCACCCACCTTCCGCAACTAGTCACTTACCACCATCACCACCACCACTACCCCCTCTAGCACAACTACGCATCTACCACCATCTACCACAATCACCATATACCAACACCAGCTATCTACAACCGCCATTACCCATCTACTATCCCTACCACGGCCACTCCACTACCACAAGCACCCATCCACCACCACAAAGCACCCATCTACCACCACCCATCTACCACCACCACCACCCATCTACCACCACCAACAGGTGAGAGGAACATAAACAAGGTGACTCCTCACCTTTAAGTTTTCCAGGCTACATATTTTATTCTCCATTGATCCCAGCTTCTGCCGCTTCAAGTAGATCTGTCCCCAGGTAGATCTGTCCCCAAGTAGATATTTCCCTATGTCCCCCATGTAGATCTGTCCCCAGGTAGAACTGCCCCAGATAGACCTCCCAATCGTAGATCTGTCCCTCCGTTCCCAAGTAGATCTATCGCCGGTAGTTCTATCTGCAAGTCGATCTCTCTCTCTGGGAGATATCTACATCGGGTATATAGGAATGCAAGGTAGAAATCTCTAAGAAAGATACGTCTCCTTAACGGGTGTAACAGATACAAATCTCTCATACCAATCCTTAAATGATATCTCGAGACGGATAAATACCTGTCTGAGAGAGAGAGAGAGAGAGAGAGAGAGAGAGAGAGAGAGAGAGAGAGAGAGAAGGTGAGGTAAAGGGTGTGAGAGGAGGGAGGGAATTTTATCTCTAATTAACGTATCAAAATGACCTTCTAAATAGCCTAGAACTCATGTGTTCCTTCAGACCCACAGCCCACCGTCCAGGCGAAGCCCCTTCACACCAGTCCGCCGTTCCAGGACTATTTTTCTTATGTTAGGTGATCCTGAAGCAAGGTTAATTTTTCACGTCAGATTGTTAAATTACTTCAGCCAAGCTTTGTAAACTTTATAAATCTAATTACTTTATCTAGGCATGCAGTTTCCTTAGTTCAGCCTTTGCAACGTTTGATCTTGGTTTCAAAATCATTTACATGGATTTGCAATCAGTTTGCAACAATTTTTTCTGACAGCTGAGGAGTTATTGGTTACTGTTGGTTCAGGTCATCACTTGCAAATAAAAAAATTGATTCTTTAACCAATTTGTTTTTGGCGTGGAGGGTTGGGGCACACAATCTGCCTCACACACACACACACACACACACTGGGTGGTGGTGACTTCACTGGGTGAGGTGAAGCTGGAGGAGGCAGAAGTCACACTGCAGCAAGCTCCTGGAAATATCGAATTACCTAAGTAGTGGGAACAGGTTGAGGGCTACAGTGGTGTCCCAGGTTACATAAAGGTTCAGGGAAGAGTAAAAGCAAATAAAATACAATAAACAAGTAAAACTGAGTGAAAATAGTCGAGTGGAAAAGTTTGTTTTGGTCTAGAACAAAATCAAAGATGGCCGCCGCCACCACCCCCACTGAGAAGGTAGACACACCATCAGATGATGGTTTCAAAGGATTCTCAACACAAGATATAAGGAAAGGAGGTGTTCTTGGCAGGTTAGAGATAATTGAGGACATGCAAAAGAAGTATGAAGAAAAAGTGCTTAAATTAGAAGAGGACAATGGAGCTCTTTGGAGTGAGCTTTGCACTCTAAAAGGGAGTATGATGCAACAAGGTAAGATTATTACTGCATTAACAGACAAGGTAACAAATCAGGAGGAGCAAATCAAGGAACTAGTGAAAGAAAATGAGGCATGGAAAGTGAAGTGTGGTGACTTTGAAGAAATAAACAAAAAGATAGACTCATATGGTGAACAACTCCAAGCAAGCCTAAGGGCTAACATAGAGTTAGGTAAGGATCTCCAACTGGAAACTTCACTGACAACTCACATAGAGGAGGTGAATAAAGAACTAGAAAAGTATAAAGAAGAAATAAAAGCGACATATGCTCAAGTTGTAAAAGAGAAAGAGACTATCAAAGAAGTGTGTTCGGAAGTCAAAACCAGAAATGACCAACAAGAAGCAGAAATTAGGCAAGCAATTAGGAAAGAACTGGTTACCAACAGTAAACTGGTACAAAACACTGCAGATAGAACTAAGTCCATAATCATTTTTGGATGTTTAGAGAAGGAAATTTCATCTAGGGTGGACCGAGCGGCAGAAGAGATGAAAATCATAGAGAAAATAGTAGGTTTAGGAGAAGGCTCAAAGGAAAATGTCAGTGATTTTAGAAGAATAGGAAAATATGAGAAAGAAAAGAACCGCCCCTTAAGGGTGACCTTTAATGGAGTGAAAAACATGATGGAAGTGCTAAGAAATGCCAGGAAACTGCAGAGTGATGAGGTTGGCAAATCTTGGTCAATAAGACAAGACCTCTCCAAGGAAGACAGAGAAAAGCTGAAAATGAACTTAATTGAGGCAAAACGTCTAAATGGGGATAGAAATGAAGAAGACAGAAATTCTTTTTTTTACAAAGTGACAGGGACTGGAAAGCTTGTGAAATGGTACATAAAAACAAAGCAACAAGATCAGTAGTGGAAGGGGGAGTAAAGAGCAAAGGAAAAGGGAACATGTTCCTGAAAATTGTATATACCAACATAGATGGAGTGAGGTCAAAAACTTTGGAGTTGCAAGATATAATCCAGCTTAGGGTCCCAGATATTGTTGCATTATCAGAAACGAAACTTGAAGGAAATATAATAAATGAAGTCATATTCCCAAGAGGCTACTCAGTTTGGAGACGTGACAGGAAAACTAGGAAGGGAGGAGGAGTGGCTGTACTGGTGAAAAAACACCTGAAGGTAAAAGAGTTAATATTTGAAAACCCTCGAGATATTGACATAATGGCATTGCAGGTCTGGAATCAGGATGATAACCTGATAATTGTAAATACCTACAGCCCACCAGCAAGCAACACGTGGACAAAGGAAGAACTGGATGACAAACGAGAGGGCCTCATAATGGTCATGAGAGATATTATTGTACAAGCAGATAAAGATAAATCACGACTGTTGATACTGGGGGACTTCAACTTTAGAGCAATAGACTGGGAGGCCTATGAAGCAAGAACGGAGGACTTTTGGACATGCAGATTTGTGAACCTCATTCTGGAGACATTCTTGTATCAACACATAAAGCAAGCCACAAGAATGAGGGAAGGAGATATACCGTCAGTACTGGATCTAGTATTCACCAGGAAAGAAGAAGAGATTTTTGACATCCAGTACCTTCCTCCCTTGGGAAAGAGTGATCACGTCCTGTTAGACATTAAATATGCTTTAAGATATCATCTAGAAGAAAATGGGGACATTGAAACAGTTGATAAACTCGATTTAAAGAGAGGCAACTATGGGGAACTTCGAAATTTTTTTAATGAGTGTAATTGGACAGAATTGTTGCTAGGCAGGGAAGTAAATGAAATGTATGCCAAATTTTTAAAACTATACGAGGAAGGCACACAAACATTCATACCAAAACAGAGATGCAGGACCAGAAAACAGGATTGGTTCGACAGAAATTGTGAGAGGGCAAGAGACCAAAAGACACAAAAATGGAATCAGTATAGGAAGAGGCCAAACCCCCAAACATACCAGCGATACAAAGATGCGAGAAACAATTATACAGCAGTAAGGAGAGAGGCAGAAAGAAATTTTGAAAAAGGGATAGCAGATAAATGTAAAACAGAACCGGGCCTATTCTACAAATTCATAAACAACAAATTGCAGGTAAAGGATAATATCCAGAGGTTGAAAATGGGAAACAGATTCACGGAAAATGAAAAGGAAATGTGTGAAACATTAAATGAAAAGTTCCAAAGTGTGTTTGTACAAAATGAAATCTTCAGAGAACCAGACACAATAAGAATTCCAGAGAACAACATAGAGCGGATAGAGGTGTCTAGAGATGAAGTGGAAAATATGCTAAAGGAGCTCGGGAGGAACAAAGCAGCTGGCCCAGATGGCGTTTCACCATGGGTTCTGAGAGAATGTGCATCTGAGCTCAGCATTCCACTTCACCTGATCTTTCAGGCATCCCTGTGTACAGGAATCGTAGCAGACGTGTGGAAACAGGCTAACATAGTTCCAATCTACAAAAGTGGCAGCAGGGAAGACCCCCTCAATTATAGACCTGTATCATTGACAAGTGTAATAGTGAAAGTATTGGAAAAGCTAATCAAAACTAAATGGGTAGAACACCTGGAGAGAAATGATATAATATCAGACAGACAGTATGGTTTTCGATCAGGAAGATCCTGTGTATCGAATTTACTCAGTTTCTATGATCGGGCCACAGAGATATTACAGGAAAGAGATGGCTGGGTTGACTGCATCTATCTGGACCTAAAAAAGGCTTTCGACAGAGTTCCACATAAGAGGTTGTTCTGGAAACTGGAAAATATTGGAGGGGTGACAGGTAAGCTTCTATCATGGATGAAAAATTTTCTGACTGATAGAAAAATGAGGGCAGTAATCAGAGGCAATGTATCGGAATGGAGAAATGTCACAAGTGGAGTACCACAGGGTTCAGTTCTTGCACCAGTGATGTTTATTGTGTACATAAATGATCTACCAGTTGGTATACAGAATTATATGAACATGTTTGCTGATGATGCTAAGATAATAGGAAGGATAAGAAATTTAGATGATTGTCATGCCCTTCAAGAAGACCTGGACAAAATAAGTATATGGAGCACCACTTGGCAAATGGAATTTAATGTTAATAAATGTCATGTTATGGAATGTGGAATAGGAGAACATAGACCCCACACAACCTATATATTATGTGAGAAATCTTTAAAGAATTCTGATAAAGAAAGAGATCTAGGAGTGGTTCTAGATAGAAAACTATCACCTGAGGACCACATAAAGAATATTGTGCAAGGAGCCTATGCAATGCTTTCTAACTTCAGAATTGCATTTAAATACATGGATGGCGATATACTAAAGAAATTGTTCATGACTTTTGTTAGGCCAAAGCTAGAATATGCAGCTGTTGTGTGGTGCCCATATCTTAAGAAGCACATCAACAAACTGGAAAAGGTGCAAAGACATGCTACTAAGTGGCTCCCAGAACTGAAGGGCAAGAGCTACGAGGAGAGGTTAGAAGCATTAAATATGCCAAAACTAGAAGACAGAAGAAAAAGAGGTGATATGATCACTACGTACAAAATAGTAACAGGAATTGATAAAATCGACAGGGAAGACTTCCTGAGACCTGGAACTTCAAGAACAAGAGGTCATAGATTTAAACTAGCTAAACACAGATGCCGAAGAAATATAAGAAAATTCACCTTCGCAAATAGAGTGGTAGACGGTTGGAACAAGTTAGGTGAGAAGGTGGTGGAGGCCAAGACCGTCAGTAGTTTCAAAGCGTTATATGACAAAGAGTGCTGGGAAGACGGGACACCACGAGCGTAGCTCTCATCCTGTAACTACACTTAGGTAATTACACTTAGATAATTACACACACACACACACACACACTCACACTCTGTCTCTCTGTCTCTCTCTCTCTCTCTCTCTCTCTCTCTCTCTCTCTCTCTCTCTCTCTCTCTCTCTCTCTCTCTCTCTCTCTTCGTGCACCTGCACAGAATTAGGTTTGCAAACAAGCATAAACCTGTATTTAATAAAGGGAAACCGTACCTAACGAACCTGGTGGAGATTGACGTCAAACTGACGACAGTGATGCAAGACAGGGAAGGCTGTCCAGCTTTCACACATACATAGACTACAACAAAAGAAAACATTCTCACACACACACACACACACACACACATGTATGAATCTGTACACCTGTTGATTGACGGTTGAGAGGCGGGACCAAAGAGCCAGAGCTCAACCCCCGCAAACACAACTAGGTGAGTACACACACTCTCTCCCTCTTCCACTATGGCGTGCTCTGGTAGTCTCGCTGTGTTTCTCCAATGCTCACCCTTCAACACCCACCCACTTTCGTTATCATTCCTCGTTAACTCTTCCTAGTTTACAATAATGTGTTTGATTACAAACTCCCCCTTCGTGTTCAGAGTTGAGTAATACTCGATCCTTGCTCGTAACCTCGACCCTGTGTCAATAATGATCTTCCCATCTCCATCTTAATTTTCATCTCCATCGTCATCTAAATTTTCATCCTCATCTTCATCCCCAATCTCCATCCCTATCGTTCGTTCTTCCTCAACAACGCCCCCATAACTTCCAGTCATTATTCTCCAACAGACTTTTACACATTTCTCACCCAATAAAGAAAAAAAAACTTGCTTTTTTGTTCTTTCCATATACAAAGGGCAACATTAAAGTCAACTGAAGATTCATTTCAGTTCTGAAAGCTCTGAAAGCAGTCAGAGCTTTCCACGCAAGAGGCTCCACATGCCGGGATTATTTATTGGTCAGCTGCAGCTTCTGTGACATTAACGTTAACATGTGGTGCCATTTTGAGTAGTTATTTTTAATTTTGGTATGTGTGCATCAGGCATACAGGGACGAGTCCCACCACCAATACCATACCCAAACACCATCATGCCTCCCTGCCACCCACCCACCTCCATCAACCCCCACAACTACCACCAACATTCCGATATCGGGTCAGTGACCACAATAGCAGTGTGTATAAACACACTTGATTACCACAAATATGTTTAGGTGATCCACCTCCAAGCACAGAGCGGCATCTGCACTCTCTGGTCTCCCCTTAACAATACAACGCCATACACTCAACAGAAAGGTCACACCACACAAGCTTCCGCTATCTCCACAAATTATTTTACCACAACCGTCGGAAACTCACTACTCTTCATCGTTACCTCAGCTCTCTCTCTCTCTCTCTCTCTCTCTCTCTCTCTCTCTCTCTCTCTCTCTCTCTCTCTCTCTCTCTCTCTTTCTCTCACACACACACACGAGAGAGATGAGAGATAGAGATGGAGAGGACAAACGAAGGTTAAATTATTATTCCACTGTCTCCCCCTGTGTGGCTCACTAGCCAGCCACCTCCGCCAGAAAACTACCATATATGTCACCCTCGCCACATCCCAGCCACATCGCTCGCCACATCCCAGGCACACCCGTGCTTGTGTGCGTCGGGAGTCGTCGGCCACTCTGCTAGTTTTTGCTCCTGCCTATGAGAATGCAGTGTTTTTCTCAATCTAAAGAATGCAGTTATTGTCGATGAATCGCATCCTAGTTCAAACAAGAGAATGCGTCAAGAATCTATATAAAAGTCAAAGACAATACCGCATTTATTTTGTTGTAGATTAGCCCAAAATGGACACGATGCTCGAAACAATGAGGACAAGTTTCATTAACACATTTGCCTAAAATGAGGCCAGGGGACAGATTCACGAAAACACTTACGCAAACACTTACGAACGTGTACATCTTTTCTCAATCTTTGGCGGCTTTGTTTACAATTATTAAACAGTTAATGAGCTCCGAAGCACCAGGAGGCTGTTTATAACAATAACAACAGTTGATTGGCAAGTTTTCATGCTTGTAAATTGTTTAATAAATGTAACCAAAGCCGTCAAAGATTGAGGAAAGATGTACACGTTCGTAAGTGCTTTCGTGAATCTGGCCCCAGAATGACTTTCCAGGAGCAGGGGGAGAAGCCCAGCAACAGCCTAGGTAGGCAGTGGACCGCTCGCAGCCCCACAGTGCATGACCTGGTCAGCTCCAGGAGGGGTAATGACCGAGTTTCACTGGTACACGTTATTTACGATCCATAACATTGGTACACAGCTATTTCTGAAGTGGAGAGAGAGAGAGAGAGAGAGAGAGAGGAGAGAGAGAGAGAGAGAGAGAGAGAGAGAGAGAGAGAGAGAGAGAGGAGAGAGAGAGAGAGAGAGGGAGAGAGGGAGAGGGAGAGAGGAGAGAGAGAGAGAGAGAGAGAGAGAGAGAGAGAGAGAGAGAGAGAGAGAGAGAGAGAGAGAGAGAGAGAGAGAGAGAGAGAGAGAGAGAGAGAGAGAGAGAGAGAGAATGAATTCCTACTCGACAAACCAGTATGAATTCCCGTACATGTAATGACTGTTTGGAAAATCCAATCTAATGAACTACAAGCACAGCAGACCAAGTGGTCGTCAACGACTACAAACGAGGCACTCAAGGACTACAAGCGAGGCAGGGAGGTGGTCGTCAACTACCGCATAATTACCTACCACCATTCATCACCTCATAACTCTGATGCAACAATTAACTCTCCTCCTGCCTCACAACGCAAATTTATGCTTACATCAAGTCTATATTCCTGGCACCCATCCAGTATCTTACAGCTTACCACTCACCAGTCAACCAGTCAAGTCCAGTCAACCGGTCAAGTCCAGCTTACCAGTCAAGCACACCACGGAACGCCAAGGTCCAGCGATGCATATTCCCTCTGTTCGTTCTCTCGACGTGTCACTACGTTACAAATACAACTGTTTAGCCTTACCGGAAATCTAAGAACCCAGCATACCGACCTCACCTATCGAGGCCGATGGAAAGAAACCGTCAATATTACGGCGCTTTAATTGTTACTAATACGTTGGATTTATAACGGATTGGTCGATTCCGTTAAATAGGCGAGGTTTTGGGTGAGATTCTGGAAGTCATTCATCCTGAATGAGGCTCAATACCACACTACCAGTTTCTGAAGGAAAAGAAACCTAACTTAGGCCTAACTAACTAAACCTAACTAACTTGGGAGCCGGTCGGCCGAGCGGACAGCACGATGTACTTGTGATCCTGTGGTCCCGGGTTCGATCCCGGGCGCCGGCGAGAAACAATGGGCAGAGTTTCTTTCACCCTATGCCCCTGTTACCTAGCAGTAAAATGGATACCTGGGTGTTAGTCAGCTGTCACGGGCTGCTTCCTGGGGGTGGAGGCCTGGTCGAGGACCGGGCCGCGGGGACACTAAAGACCCGAAATCATCTCAAGATAACCTCAAGATAACCTAACCACAAGAAATATATGAATATTCATCTACATCAGATATAATGCCGTTAATTACTTGAGGCCGCGAGCACAGCCTGGGAATGGGTCGTTAGACTCGTGTCTGTAGACCTGTTCAGATAACAAGCAGAAAAGTAGATTCCAACGGAGATTTTGAAGCTTGTTCCCAAACTCTGGCCGAACAACGCATTCCAATACATGAGTTTGTCAATATATAAACATGAGGACCTATGTTATTCCAAGACACGAAAATATGTTGATTACTTCCTATATATGTTGATCATGGGCCCTAAACCGCAAATCTGGGTTTAAATTTCGTTTTAAGGCTTCGAACGCCATTACCAACACACTCAGGTCGCTCCCACAATCCTCAGACAAATTTCCAACACAGAGCTCTTAATCACTCGAGCTGTGAGGCCTTTCAAACGCTCGCAATGTGAGGCAAAACTTCCTGAAAAAGAGAGGGGTGAGGATGTGTATTCCAGCCCCCTCAGATCTGAGCCAGCCATCACTTTGGGGGTCATCCTCCTCCTGCTCCTCTTCCCCCTCGAAGCCCTCCAGAGGCAGTCTTCAAGCAAAGCTCCCAAATGGACGAGATAAGCCCAGGAGATGTAAGAAACAGCCACAGTTTACACACCAGCGGTGCCTATGAGGCGCACCAACGGTGCCTATGAGACGCACCAACGGTGCCTATGAGACGCACCAACGGTGCCTATGAGACGCACCAACGGTGACTGTGAGGCGCACCAGCGGTGCCTGTGAGGCGCACCAACGGCGCCTGTGAGGAAGGAGGACCCACTGAATATAGAGAGAATAGGTATAAATGTGAAAGTCCAAAGAAGCGAACGAAAAATACGAGGGAATTGAAGAGGAAAGAAAGATAAGCGAGCAAACAGGAGGGAAATAACAGTGACAAACACACAATATAAAAGGACTAAGTTTGAAAGTAGTGGAGTAAGTCAGACTGCGACCATAATAGCTTGGTTGATCAGACCACCAACCGGGAAGCCTAAGTCAGGGACAGGGCCGCGAGGACGCTGATCCTCGGAACCACCTCAAGGTCAGGTATTTCCACCAATTACACTCCAACACCCGGATCGTCTGGGAGTGTTGCCACATCTTCCCGTCGTCTGGGGAGTGTTGCCACATCTTCCCGTCGTCTGGGGAGTGTTGCCACATCTTCCCGTCGTCTGGGGAGTGTTGCCACATCTTCCCGTCGTCTGGGGAGTGTTGCCACATCTTCCCGTCGTCTGGGAGTGTTGCCACATCTTCCCGTCGTCTGGGGAGTGTTGCCACATCTTCCCGTCGTCTGGGAGTGTTGCCACATCTTCCCGTCGTCTGGGAGTGTTGCCACATCTTCCCGTCGTCAGGGAGTGTTGCCACATCTTCCCGTCGTCAGGGAGTGTTGCCACATCTTCCCGTCGTCTGGGGAGTGTTGCCACATCTTCCCGTCGTCTGGGAGTGTTGCCACATCTTCCCGTCGTCAGGGAGTGTTGCCACATCTTCCCGTCGTCAGGGAGTGTTGCCACATCTTCCCGTCGTCAGGGAGTGTTGCCACATCTTCCCGTCGTCAGGGAGTGTTGCCACATCTTCCCGTCGTCTGGGGAGTGTTGCCACATCTTCCCGTCGTCAGGGAGTGT
>NW_025552111.1:0-21776 GCF_020424385.1 Procambarus clarkii
TGGGTGGCTTAATCTTCATCAATCAATCAATCGTCGAGTCAAGGGCCATCCCCAGTACTATGGTGTCAGTTTAGCTTTCACTATAAATAACGATAAGCAGTGTTTTGACGGTCACCATTTGGTCACCACTTGGTCCGGGAGACATCTCCCGTCACGCAGGGTGCAGTTGCGCCACCACAGATCTCCAGTATCATCTTTTGATACTGGTAATGGCTCGAAAGGGCCACCACTTACGGGCTATTCATGCCCGTGCCACCTCTTGGGTGGCTTAATCTTCATCAATCAATCAATCGTCGAGTCAAGGGCCATCACCAGTACTATGGTGTCAGTTTAGCTTTCACTATAAATAACGATAAGCAGTGTTTTGACGGTAAGGTTGACAGTGTTAAAATGGACTTTGTTAAAGCCACTAACTTAGTCACAATTCTCAAAAAGCTCAATGCAAAAATTATATTTTGTTCCAATTTGTTGAATATTTCTAGATAACGACTTTATACCAAACAAGGCAACAATGCAATTAGTTGGGTCAATGTTATAAATTTCTCTAATGAAACGAATTGTTTACAACATGAAAGCTGCTAATGATAGCGGGATAAACAGAAACCAAAACAATATCAGATCAATCGCAATTAAAAAGTGCCAATTGCTGAGAGTACGGGACGATAGTACATAGAAATGTTTGCACACGACACAAACTTAACAAGCAGAGTAAGGACCAGAACGACCCGCGCGTTAATGCAAGGGGACATAGATGAGCTGCCGATATTGTCAAACAAATGGCTACTGGAATTCAATTATAAAAAAATGCAAAGTAATGCAAACTTGCAGAGAGAAGAGGAGGTCAGAGGAGCAGTGTATGAGGGCAAACTGAGGAAAGAATCACAAGAAAATGATCTATTTGAACCAAAATATCAATATATTTAACACGATAAATATTAATACGATAAATATTTAACACGATAAATATTAATACGATAAATATTTAACACGATAAATATTAACAAAATAACATCAACGGTACATACAAAACTAATATGCTTATATAAAGCTTTTAAGAACTTAAGCAATGAATCCTTCAAAATAATATATAGAGCATTAAATAAGCCAGTCCTAGAACCTGCAACTCAAGTATGGAATCAAGAGTTTTTATTGCATAAGAAGTTAACTAAGAAAGTCTAAAACTACAAGACAAATACCAAACTATTTGTAATTATTATACAAATTAAATCAATTAGGAATCATAACAAATTAAGAGAACTCGATTCTTCATTATTTGAGATAACATACCAACGGCGACATGATCACAACGTACAAGATATTAACTGAGAATATACTGGGAGGATAAGGATAATTTTTTTCAGGAGCAACACACTGGAAATAGGTGGAAATTAGGACCCAGGGTCCTAATAAACCTGTAATAGATAATAATAATAATGTAATGAACCTAATAGAGACCATTAAGGCAATACTCGTACAGTGAGAGGTGTAAAGAAGTTGTAAGGCAGAGTTTCTTTCACCCTATGCCCCTGTTACCTAGCAGTAAAATAGGTACCTGGGTGTTAGTCAGCTGTCACGCGCTGCTTCCTGGGGGTGGAGGCCTGGTCGAGGACCGGGCCGCGGGGACACTAAAAGCCCCGAAATCATATCAAGATAACCTCAAGAAGATCCTGAGATCATTAGAAGCTGTGGATGGGAAGCATCTCCCATCCACAACTTCAAGATCTTCAACTTAGTCCTCGCTCGTCTATAGGTCATTAGGGCAGCATAGTTCAGGACACCTGTCCCCAACGTAGAAAGTATCAAGTGTGTGTGTGTGTGTGTTTTCGCGTGCAAAAGAGAGAGCAAAATTGCGTGCTTGAGGAAACAGCGGAACACGGGGACCAAACCCCTCGCATGCTCGGGGCGGCCAGTTCCCATTAACTGTCATTTCGTTAACATAATGTGACCACATCGCCTGACCCGGCCGATTACACCGGTCATGCAGCAGTGCCCACACCAACACACACAACGCTTTATCAGCTAATTGGATGCTTTACGCCTGGAAATTGGCATCCCTATTTTTGGTCCACTTGCGTATGCTTCGTTTTCTGTGTGTGTAAATTAAGGAGCTCTTTTTTTTAACATTATCTTCTGCTCTCATTTTGTCGTTAGTTTAAAACCCACATTTACGGTGCTTTGATCCACATTTACGGTGCTTAGATCCACATTTACGGTGCTTAGATCCACATTTACGGTGCTTTGATCCACATTTACGGTGCTTTGATCCACATTTACGGTGCTTAGATCCACATTTACGGTGCTTAGATCCACATTTACGGTGCTTAGATCCACACGGTGCTTTTTACGGTGCTTAGATCCACATTTACGGTGCTTTGATCCACATTTACGGTGCTTAGATCCACATTTACGGTGCTTAGATCCACATTTACGGTGCTAAGACTCACTTTTTGATGTTTAGATCCACTTTTTGATGTTTAGATCCACTTTTTGATGTTTAGACCCATTTTTACAGTGTTTACACCCATATTTTTTTATGTTTAGACCCACTTTTTGATGTTTAGACCCACTTTTTGATGTTTAGACCCACTTTTACAGTGTTTAAACCCATATTTTCGGAGTTTAGACCCACTCTACTGCTTTATATTTTTATTCATTGCTATATATTAGTAAGCAGACGATGAGTCACAATAACGTGGCTGATATAATGACATTATATAAAGATATAATGACCAAACCACACATCAGAAAAAGGAAGAACCGACAAAGTTTCGGTCCGTCCTGGACCAATATCGTTTTCCCTAGATAATGGTCCAGGACGAGTAACGTCGATAATGGTCCAGGAAGGTCCGAAACGTCGTCATTTCTTCATTTTCTCATGTGTGGGTTTTGGTCATCTTGTATATTAGTATTTATATTTAATTCAATATTCATTATGTACAAACTATTAATTATTGAGGCTTAAATGTTTCATATTATGAGCTCTTATTGCCAGCGTTGAGACGCCTGTTTATCGCGTTAAGACCTCTGTTGACCGTGTTAAGATCTCTGTTGACCGTGTTAAGATCTCTGTTGACCGTGTTAAGACCTCTGTTGACCGTGTTAAGACCTCTGTTGACCGTGTTAAGATCTCTGTTGACCGTGTTAAGACCTCTGTTGGCCGTGTTAAGATCTCTGTTGACCGTGTTAAGATCTCTGTTGACCGTGTTAAGATCTCTGTTGACCGTGTTAAGATCTCTGTTGACCGTGTTAAGATCTCTGTTGACCGCGTTAAGATCTCTGTTGACCGTGTTAAGACGCCTGTTGACCGTGTTAAGACGCCTGTTGACCATTTTAAGACTCCTATTATCCACGTAACCCATGTTAAGACACTTCTGATCGTATTAAGACCCTTACTGCCCGTATTAGACCGTTTTAAGTCCCTGTTAACAGTGCTAAGGCCCGTATTAACCCTTGCTAAGACCAGTGTTGTCCGTGTAAAGACCTTTACTTCCCGTGTTAAGATACCTATTACCTGTGTTACGGTCTCTAGCGAATGTGTTTGGAAGGGCTAACATGGCTAACATCCTTCTAATGGCTTTGTTAAAACTCCTATCAACCGCGTTTGACCTCCACGGCACTGTTAAAATGGGTATCACTTTCCTGCATGTCTTCTGATAGTACAAAGAATCCTCCTTTCGTTCCTGTAGTGTGTTATTTCCTGATTGTTTGTGTCCTCAAAGTATTGGGAATGATAAGTTTTATTCTCTCTCAAACTTAGCTTTGATCTTTGTCTCAGATAACTTAGGTAAGATGAATTGAAGGTGTTTGTAGGTATTATGATGCAATGTTCCACAGTTCTAGATTACAGGTTGGCAGCCTTCAGGTAGCTTCAAGATATCTTCCCTTAGCTGTCCAAGCTAAAGATCAAAGCAGAGTTTGAGGGGAATTCAGGCAATACCATTTTACTGTACTTTGGAGGCAAAAGCAGTCTGAAACCGAAATTGTGTTTTAATAATACAAATAATGATAATATAGATACATTACATTATATTTTATATATATATATATATATATATATATATATATATATATATATATATATATATATATATATATATATATATATATATATATTAGAGAGAGAGAGAGAGAGAGAGAGAGAGAGAGAGAGAGAGAGAGAGAGAGAGAGAGAGAGAGAGAGAGAGAGAGAGAGAGAGAGAGACAGAGAGAGAGACAGAGAGAGAGAGACAGAGAGAGAGACAGAGAGAGAGAGAGAGAGAGAGAGAGAGAGAGAGAGAGAGAGAGAGAGAGAGAGAGAGAGAGAGAGAGAGAGAGAGAGACAGAGAGAGAGACAGAGAGAGAGAGACAGAGAGAGAGACAGAGAGAGAGAGAGAGAGAGAGAGAGAGACAGAGAGAGAGAGAGAGAGAGAGAGAGAGAGAGAGAGAGAGACAGAGAGAGAGACAGAGAGAGAGAGAGAGAGAGAGAGAGAGAGAGAGAGAGAGAGAGAGAGAGAGAGAGAGAGACAGAGAGAGAGAGAGACAGAGAGAGAGAGAGAGAGAGAGAGAGAGAGAGAGAGAGAGAGAGAGAGAGAGAGAGAGAGAGAGAGAGAGAGAGAGAGAGTTTTTATCCATAGATCAGCTCAGGTCTGAGCGTCAGCAGCACTATTTAACTGAGCTCGCTGTTGAATAACAGATTAGGGAAATCCTCACTTTGCCTCCTCCCCCCCTTCCCCCCCCTCCCCCCCCCCCCCCTCCTCCTACACTGTGCTGTACTGACAAACAAACAGTTAATTAAAACAACTCGGTGCACGATGAACATCCAATAACCACGGCGGCTACAAGTGAACAAATTTGATCAAAAATAGCGTTCATTTTATTGACGCACATCAAACGCAATCGGAATGCCGGTTATAATTAACTGATAAAAAAAACATAGAAAAACCGAAAAAATAAAGAATAAAATGCTTTACAGTTTGTTAAGTGTTTATTTTTGATCTGATGAATAGTGATGATTCACAACTGACGGTAAAAATCATCAGGTGCGGTAACAAAGTATCTAATAATAGACAGAGTAGATACAGTGGTATTCAACACTCTTGCAGTCATTTATTTTAACATTTTTTTTTAAACAAGATATCAGTAATCTTTCATAGATGCTACTGTCTTCGTGATGAGTAAAGTACTCTAAAATAGAGTTAAGAAAATGAGATGTTTTTTGTGATGTTTGAAGCATTTCCAGTTAAGTTACAGACTATTGAACTACAGGTGTTCTTGGGGTAAATGCTCTGGAAGGTACCTGCTATGGATATAATGGGAAAAGATGTTGACCAAACCACACACTAGAAGATGAAGAGACGAAGACGTTTCGGTCCGTCTGGACCATTCTCAAGTCGATTGTGAGATCGACTTGAGAATGGTCCAGGACAGACCGAAACGTCGTCGTCCAACATTCTTCAGCCACGTTATTGTGACTCATCGCCTGTACATGGGAAAAGATGTTAGTGAACGTACAAGACTCTGGAAGTCACCACCCTCAGGAAACGGATATGAGTATGGCCTCATAAGAAGGGTATAATCCTTTGGATGGCCTCATGGTCAGGGCACAAACCTCTGAAAAGCACCATGCTCAAGTGCTCTTGGAAGGCATGATGTGCAAGATACAAGGCTCTTGAAAGCACACAAGCTCAGCATGCACGCTTCAGAACACCGCCATGAACAAGGAACAAGGCAGTGAACCCACAAATCAGTTGCTTAAAACATTTAATTGCTACGTTACTACAAAACAAAAATTAACGATTCTTTAAAACATATAAAGACACCAATATATTTTCCCCTCTTGTGTAAAGAGCAGGAGAAGGGGAAACACTTGAGGTGCAAAAAAGAAAAGCTGATATCTTCTTGCTAGTTTCATTCCATCTTTATAACACAGGTTATAAAGTCTGCAAATTGCAAACAGGTGTACAGGTGCAAATTAGCACACTCCCTCCCTCCCTCCCTCCCTGCCACATATTGTCTGATGTTCATCTTTGACTCGCCAATTAGTGAGATATTGAGTGTTTCTAATCGTATCTAATTACCGCTCAGTGGAACATGTGATCCTATTTCTGAAGATCTGATTATCAGCTATTTGATATTTCAGTCGTAATAGACAGAGCAAGGAAGGTCAGTTTGTCAGATCATCCAATAAATACTATATATATATATATATATTATATATATATATATATATATATATGATTTTTGTCAATATGATTTTGTCAGTGTTTTGTGATCGTCAATTGCATATATATATATATATATATATATATATATATATATATATATATATATATATATATATATATATATATATATATATATATATATATATATATTATTGTCAAGTCAACAAGGGCCTAACTGCTGGTTGTATGTAATCTGACTATGCTTTGATAATTTTTAAGAATAAAAAAATGTGTTCAGATAGCTGTAAAAATTGAAATGGAATCACTTTTCCGAAGGTTTTGTTTTTCAAACAGTTGCAATACAGGTAAAGTTGCTCGACACAATTGTGCGTAATTAAAATGCATTACAAAAAGAAAATAAGTGAACAATTAATATAGCTCTGTCGTGAACTCTGATTGTCCCTTATCTCAAATCCTAGTTATTTTCTCTAGTGAAAGTTGATCCTGTGGTGTCATCGTATCAAACATTTTGTCAATATACACATAAACAAACGATCTAATATATATATATATATATATATATATATATATATATATATATATATATATATATATATATATATATATATATATATATATAAATCGGAGAGAGTATCACAGTAATAAATGAATACGTAATTTGTTCAGATTGTACCAGAGGGCAAAGAGAATGTTTTTCTGATTGTAATAAATTCTTCCATGTGACTGATCCATTTGTTACATATATATAAATATCAATATTTATATAAATATTTAATATATAAATATCGATGTCCTATAGACACTGAACATGAAAGTTCTAATTTTTAATGAATTAAAATATAAAAAAAACTGTAAGGCTAAATTGGTTTCATTTTCAATGGTGACTTTAATAGAAAGAACCAAAGTATTGAGAATTACAAAAAAAAAATTATTATGTGAGTCGAGGTTAATGGGCCAAAGGCACATTAAAACATTGTCCACATACCTATACAACTTCATATCAACCGCCAAGATGCTACACAAGATCCTAGTTTCGAAGAACTCCATGCACGAATTACTAATTACCAGGGACAAATGGTTACCCATTGCCATTCTAAATGTTTGGACATCAAATTAACCATTCAAAACAAAAATATAGTCCCTGGCACTGTATCAAGTGGCACTCGTTTCGGTTGAGCCAACCCCCAACCCGCCCATCTTGAGCACAGACCCAACAGCAATAACTGTTAAACGTTGGGTGAGGCTAGCCATAAACATCTGGTTTCCAGCCTGGGACGAACCGACCAAATGACGGATAAAATTGCTGATGCCTCTAAGCTGCAGTGTTGCAACAGGAGAAAACTCGTCCTAGAGCTGAGGATGCCTCTCATGCAGGGGATGAGAGGCATCCTAAGAAGGCCTGGTCGACGATCGGGCCACGGGGTTGCTGAGCCCCGAAGTCACCTCAAAGTTACTCTACCTCACCCCCCCCCCCCCCCACCCTCCTCACCTATCCCTTCACAAGCACACCCCCGACCTATGAATGCGACGCCGAAATCGATGACCCACATAAAATCTTCAAGGGAAGGATATTAACAGCGGGCGAAGTCACCCCTTTGATCGTGTTGGGTTTTCTCCGTCACCGCCGCCTCCCCTTCATTTTTTTTTTTTTTTTTTTTTTGAGAGAGAGAGAGGTGAGAGCATGGGGGGGGGAGAGGTTGGGAAACCTTATAATAGAGTCCATCTAAGGTTTCCCACCGTTAAGGAAACGGTCAATTTATGGTGTCCTCTCCTAACCTACCAGAGGACCCAAAACAAAAAAACGGGACACTTTCGCCAGCCGCTTCCATTTTCTAGTACGACAATTTTTGGCTTTCGGTAACGCATATGAGCGAAAAGCGACGTTCTTTGTAGGAGGACAAGTTGGTGTGAGAGAGAGAGACTTATTTTTACACGTGTAGGTATAGGAGTAGACGACATGTGACTCCTGCTAGCATTTGTGTGTGACACATCTCATGTAAACACATCTCACCTAGATGTGTTTGCAAAGTCCAGCTAGGCTCCTGGCCCCGCCTTCCGAACGTTCTAACATTAATGCGTGCTTCATTTCTCATACTGTCATCGTGTTTACATTTACAATTTTGAATCACATAAGCTTCAACGACTTCTGCGTCTAACATATTCCATTTATTGACAAGTCTAACACTAAAAAAAAGTCTTTTCTTATGTTTCTGTGAATCATTTGTGTCTCTAGTTTCCATCTCTGGCCCATCGTTCAGCTGTCCATTGCACTGAACAACGCCGACACTTTATCAACCTTGTCAATATTCCTTAGAAGTGTTGTTAAAATGTCCCCTACCCCCCCTCCCCATCCTTTACTCATTAGAAAGATTTTTTCAGTGTCAGAGTAGTTAACAAATGGAATATACTAGGCAGTGATGTGGTGGAGGCTGACTCCATACACAGTCTCAAATGTATATATATGATAGAGCCCAATAGGCTCAGGAATCTGTACACCAGTTGATTTACAGTTGAGAGCCGGGACCAAAGAGCCAGAGCTCAACCCTCGCAAGCACAACTATGTAAGTACACACAAGCAACCACCCCCCTTCCCCCCCTACACACACACACACACACACACACACACACACACACACACACACACACACACACACACACACACACACACACACACCCATCCCCCCCCCACACACACAAGCAACCCCCCACCCCACCCACACACAAGCACCCATCCCCCACCCCCACACACACACACAAGCAACCCCCCCCCCTTTTTCTCTCTCACACACACAAGCACCCATCCCCCCCCCCACACACACACACAAGCAACCCCCCCCCCCTCTCTCTCACACACACACACAAGCACCCATCCCCCAACCTCCTCCCCCCCCCCTCACAGCATCACTCGACCCATGACTCGCTTTATCAGAAGGATAATGATCCAGACTCCCTTTGATTTCCTCACTAGAACAGCAGTCTCTGGCAGGTAGGCAGACAACTCCTAATGTCATTTACGTCATTGTTCGACTCTGATCTGTGTGGCGCTGCAGCCGAGCGCAAACAGCGAGAGGCATTTGACAGCAAAGTCGGCGATCGCCAGAGGAGTTGTGCTGGAAATAATGAGCCAAGCGTCCAGGGCGGCTTTTAGAGGCTGGAAACAGAGTCGGATTGCTTCGATAATGAAGGTGAGTGGGCGTGTTGTGGAGGAGGATGAGGAGGCATTTTCCAGGAAAATGACACATTTGGTTTGTTAAGGGCAGCGAGAAATCTTCAGCTGGGATGTGGGGGACTTAAGACTTTATCCAGAGATGTCGAGGACACGTTGCAACATACACTTGTGAATCCTAGGAGACACGGCGACATTCGTCTGTGAATCCCAGGAGACACGGCGACATTCGTCTGTGAATCCCAGGAGACACGGCGACATTCGTCTGTGAATCCCAGGAGACACGGCGACATTCAACTGTGAATCCCAGGAGACACAGCGACATTCGTCTGTGAATCCCAGGAGACACGGCGACATTCGTCTGTGAATCCCAGGAGACACGGCGACATTCGTCTGTGAATCCCAGGAGACACGGCGACATTCGTCTGTGAATCCCAGGAGACACGGCGACATTCGTCTGTGAATCCCAGGACACACAGCGACATTCATCTGTGAATCCCAGGACACACGGCGACATTCATCTGTGAATCCCAGGAGACACAGCGACATTCAACTGTGAATCCCAGGACACACATCGACATTCATCTGTGAATCCCAGGACACACAGCGACATTCATCTGTGAATCCCAGGACACACAACGACATTCACCTGTGAATCCCAGGAGACACAACGACATTCACCTGTAAATCCCAGGACAAACAACAACAAAAGAAACACGATATTCACACCATTCCCCTCCCATCAAATACCAATCGCTAAACAAATCAAATATACTGCTTTCATGAAAATACATTCGTGCAGACTCATAAATTCATAATAAAACCGAATAAATTTATTATGAAACACGAGTCAAGAATACAAATTGGCAGAGACATAACACACAAGCAAGAATATCTTCGAAAGTTTGAAAGTTGTTCATTCAACTTCGCGTTTGTGTCACTGTTAGATGGAGATTGTAAGGACGCTACAAAAGTTCAAAGATGACAGAGAATAAATGTATTTGTCGTGGCGAAGTCTTGGGTTATTGTAGGTGTATTCACCTATTTGTATTCACCTATTTGTATTCACCTATTTATTCTTGCGGGGGTTGAGCTCTGCTCTTTTGGCCCGCCTCTCAACTGTCAATCAACTGTATCTAACTACTAATTTATTTATATATTTTTTCACACACACACACACACACACACACACACACACACACACACACACACACACACACACACACACACACACACACACAAACAAACACACACACACACAGTAATATAAGCCGCCATATCATCAGGTTCAGGACACAGGCGATAATATTCACCGAAACCGACAACGAGGTATGAGAGGAACAAAACAAAAGACACAAAGAGGTCTTTACAAAATGTGGAGAGAGCAGCGTTGCGAGATGAAAGGTAGCCAGAGGAAACACTACATGGCACAGTAATCACTCAAGAAGAGGAAGAAACGCAACCCCCGAGGGAACAAGATGCGACAAAATCAATAGGACGAGCCTTAAATACAACCACACTTGCTTAAGAAGGCTGCAAAGGAACTTTGTCACCCGCTAAGTGGTAAAGACACTTCCGACGTAAAGACAAGAAGGGGGGACAGACAGAAGGCACTTAAGTACACACCAGTGTCGATAGTAACTTAAGAAAGTAACCTAAGAAAGTATCAAAGAAAGTAACCAGGGGGGGCCAGATTCACGAAGCAGTTACGCAAGTACTTACGAACATGTACATCTTTCCTCAATCTTTGACGGCTTTGGTTACATTTATTAAAAAGTTTACAAGAATGAAAACTTCCCAATCAACTGTTGTTATTGTTATAAACAGCCTCCTGGTGCTTTGGAGCTCATTAACTGTTTAATAATTGTAAACAAAGCCGCCAAAGATTGGAAAAAGATGGACAGGTTCGTAAGTGCTTGCGTAACTGCTTTGTGAATCTGGCCCCTGGCGATGGAGCACCTGGATAATACGATCATCTTAAAGAAAGTAGAGCATGGATTTAGAAAGCAAAGTCGTGTCAGACAAACTTAATCAACAAGCTTACTTAATTAAAGTAATTAATTATTAGATTAATAATCTATGACTAGATTATTAAGACAGGAAGACACAGTAAACTGTATTTTCCTAGATTATCAAAAATGTTCAATTTGATGCTCGTGCAAAGTTGGTGTACAAGATGGAGAAGTAAGATTGGATAACTTGTAAGATTCTAAACTAGGTAAGAGTCTGCATGAGTGACATGAAACAAAGACTCACAGTCAGAGACGAGGTTTCGAGCTGAAGGAATGTGACAAGTTGGGTCCCCGAAGGCTAACTACTGCCACTAATTCATACGAACGACCTACCTGAAGAAGTCAGGTCGTACTTGCAGACGACGCAAAAGCTAATGAGGAAGGCTTTTTGAACATCAAATTATAATGCAAGAAGTCCAACGAAACGAGAGGCATTCGGAGCATTCGGACCTCAATGAGTATTCGGAGCTGGACCTCAGTTACCCCATAGTCACTGAAGGGTGAGCACGCGAGCCAGTAATCCTCCTCCTCTGGACCTCACCACCTTGGGGCCACACCTCCAAACACGCGAAAACGCCTTCCCCCTCCAAGGCACACTGGCAGGAGAAAATTATAAACTCCTAATTTATTGACCTTAATTTATTCCTCCAATTGAGTTCAAGTTTCAGACGGGAGGAGGAGGAGGAGGAGATTAAACTGCAACAAGACATTCAGAAGATTAGCTCAATTAGGAGGTGAAGTTAGGGAATATTAAATCCTTGATGCTACTAATTAACCTGACAAATTGGTGTAGAGTTCAGGGCCAGAACCTTGATGGGGAGTCTTCTCTCACCCCTCAGGTTGTAAGACAGTGTTGTTAGACAGTAGAGGTTGTGAAGGGATTTGGACGATTGGGATTTGTGGATTTTGTGATCAGAGTTGAGTTGTATAAGGCGTGATTTACACGGGTTTTTGAGTTGTATAAGGCATGATTTACACGGGTTTTCGAGTTGTATAAGGCATGATTTACACGGGTTTTCGAGTTGTATAAGGCATGATTTACACGGGCATGATTTTTCGAGTTGTATAAGGCATGATTTACACGGGTTTTCGAGTTGTATAAGGCATGATTTACACGGGTTTTCGAGTTGTATAAGGCATGATTTACACGGGTTTTCGAGTTGTATAAGGCATGATTTACACGGGTTTTCGAGTTGTATAAGGCATGATTTACACGGGGTTTCGAGATATATAAGACGGGATTTACACGGAAGGTTGTAAGGGGGAGGTTCGTGTCAACATATAATGCACAAAATACAATATGTGATCTGGAAAAATAAATACAATATGTGCCCAAATGCACTGGGGGCCCAATATATACATATTCAGTGAGCGGACTATGTCGCTGGCCCACAACCTTGTTTTGGGTAGAGATGATACTACCAAAGACCCTGATCAACACGACCGGTCCATTATGGATCATCCACCGAAGCCGACATCAGTCTTTATAGAGGGGCTATACTCTTTATAGACGTCCTATATATTTTATAGAGGCGCTATACTACTTACAGAGGCGCTATATACTCTTTATAGACTCGTTGTAATCTTATTAAAGGCGCTATACTCATTCTAGAACCACTAAAACTCCTTTTAGAGTCGCTATACCCCCTTATGGAGCCTATGCATTCCGTATAGAGCAACTGTACTTCTTATAGAGCAAAGACATTCCATGCAGAACCGCTTTAGTCCTAGTAGAGCTCTGCATTCTTTATTGAGCAACTGCATTCCGTGTAGAGGCAATGTTCTTATAGAGCCTTGTTAAGAGAGCTATATATAGAGAAATGCATGGAGGGCACAGAGTCCCTTAGCACGTGTTAACACACACACACATAGAGCCCAGTAGGCTCAGGAATTTGTACACCAGTTGATTGACAGTTGAGAGGCGGGACCAAAGATCCAAAGCTCAAAACCCGCAAGCACAAATAGGTGAGTTCAAATAGATGAGTACACACACACACACACACACACACACACACACACACACACACACACACACACACACACACACACACACACACACTCACACTCCATAAACGAATAATAATCAACCTTCCTACCAACCAATATTAACTGGAGCAATGAGAGAAAAAAAAAATTAATAAAAAACAATTATTAATAAAAATGATAAAATATATAAATCCCTAACATTTCTCTCAGCCCCCAACCGTCTGACAATCCCAAAACGCTTTCATAATGAGGGTACGAAAAAAAAAGTTGGTAATTACACACACTTTCGTTCCAGAGACGTTGAGGTGATGTTAGGGTGAAGTGTTTGAACAACGTTGCACATATTGACAACGTTAATGATTACTTAGAAGCCTGACATTATTCTTCTCTGCAATTAAGCCTTAGACTGCTATTCAACTACCCTTTTTTTCCTTAATTCTGGGAATCGTCGTGATTTATCAACTGCAGTGAAAATACATTTCCTTTATTTATAAATTAGAACAAAAATCCTGATTTATTCCCTGGTTTAAGTGTGAAATTTAAATATAAGAAAACCAAAGAAAAACCAAGATTAGAAAAGGTACTGACCTTATATAAAGATATAGGAAAGGTATAAAGCCAGTCTAAGATCCTCATACGTGAAAATTGAAAATTCAGTAGTAAATAAAATTCCCTATAATTAGATAAGATGCTAAGACTCTCCCCGTACGTCCTAAGGATTCAATATGTCTGAATCCTGCCTCGCGTCGACGATACAAAAAAATAAATGCTGTAAAAATTTATATTTTTTCTTCGTTGTCATGAATGACGTCAAAATTACGTTACACTGTGGCTGGGTGTTTTAACAAAACGTAAACACGTCTTGGTAAACACAACTGTCTGACACAACTGGCTCTTCATAAACTCCAGAACTATAGAATGTTTAATGACAAAATACGAAAGTGGTTTCGTGTGTTGTGCATTATTTACGTATTCAATACCAGCTGTTATAGGTCGTATGCTGAGGTATTAAGTTGTTTATCATTAGTGAATGGATGGAACCTTCACGCGGTGCATGGATGGAACACATGTTCACATGATGGAAGGTATCCTTCGTTAGCTGAACAACTGGAACACTGTCATGCTCCGTGAGGCTTATTTTATGTTGTCTTCCTTTGTGATCTGTTGATGCAACACTGTTGTGCCTCTGTCTGTCTGCCTGTCTGTCTCTGTCTCTGTCTCTCTCTCTCTCTCTCTCTCTCTCTCTCTCTCTCTCTCTCTCTCTCTCTCTCTCTCTCTCTCTCTCAATTCTCCCTTCCCTCTGTCTCCCGGGAAAGTGACATATCCCACCCCATCAAAAGTTATAAAATATTCCTCGAGGAGCGAGAGGATCACGTCGTGTTTGCATGGCAGATTTCCAGCTCCTCCAGGGGGTAAGTTGCCATGCTGCTAGTGCCATGCTGCTAGTGCCATGCTGCTAGGGCCTTGCTGCTAGTGTCATGCTGCTAGGGCCATGCTGCTAGGGCCATGCTGCTAGGGCCATGCTGCTAGGGCCATGCTGCTAGTGCCATGCTGCTAGTGCCATGCTGCTAGGGCCATGCTGCTAGTGTCATGGTGCTAGGGCCATGCTGCTAGTGTCATGATGCTAGTGTCATGGCAACGATGAACAAACAGGCTTTAACAAACAACCTCAACGTCACTATGGAGATTGGCAAAGACATTACAAACAACAGATTGTTCACGACATTAATTCCCCAAAAAAGACTTTACGTACACTACTGACCATCACCAGTCAAACATTCTTTCGTTCTCGGCCGCCTGCTTAACCGCCCACGAAATGCAAGCAGGCAAACCCTCTCTGCTTTGTTCCTGCTTGGTGCTTAAGTGTGGGGTCATTTGTTGCACATATTCCACTCTGAGATGAGCGTATTGCGCAATTTATCACTTAAATGCTCCCAGCTCTGGCCGCGCGCCGGAGTAGCGTCTGCTACATGATAGATAATTAAACTTTAATCAAGAAAACTCCTCACGCCAAAGTTTTAATAACCAGCAACTGGAAAAAGGCGAAAGCGCAGTCTTATATCATTGCCGGGAGAAACCGGCAGTTTCCACAGTGGGTTATTTTGGCCCACAGGCGGCCTTTTGGCCAAAAAGGGACAGTCTTAGTTGCCACAGACGACGGTATGATTCAAGAGGCTCAGTTACCAGAGAAGCTTGAATCATGAAGATTCCTTCGGTATCTTTGCATCGCAAAATATCCGATAGAGTAGAAGGGGACGATGTTTGAGCTCCGTTCAGCATTTTGACTTCGGACATAAATGATCCGACTCTGCAGCATTAATGTAATTATTTGCAAATACACTTCAATTTCATTAATTCCTTGTTATGAACTCTCGATATTCCACATCATACTAAATACCTGGAAGCTCTTGGGCATACCTAGAGAGTCCTAGAAATACCTAGACGCCCCTTGACACCCCCCTGGGTGTCAAGGGGCGTCCTGATATGTCCTGGACATATCAGGGAGATCCTGGACATACATTTAGAATCCTAGATATAACAGGAAGAACCTGGACATGCCTGTAGGCTCCTGCACATACCTGGAAGCCATACTGTTAGGATTAAAGTATTTTGTAGGTTAAGTACTACATAGGTTAGGTGTAGAACAACTTGTTTGTAGAACGAACAAGTTTTAACACCTAACCAGTTATAACAACCAATATAGCAAGTTGTAACAAGGTTCTAATACGTCATAAACACATTAAGCCAAGATGTAACAACTTTATTACAAGTTGTAACAAGCGGAAAATAGAGAGTTTCGGTTTGTTTTTCCTAGGGAAGACAATATTCTTCACCGAATTATGAGTTAAAGGTCCTGCCTTGTACTGCAGGTATCAGAAAACCTATTTAATTAATTTCTGATTGATCAAAAGGAGCTTTTACGTAGGAAAGTTCTCCCTGTGTTTCAGACATAGATCGAAGGGCAAAGATGAGGCTTTCTTTTCCCCCTCATACTCTGCGTGGGGGTCAGCGGCCCCCGTGCTCCAATACTTTGAACTCTGGACATACCTGAAGGCCCTTGGGAATACCTCAAACCCCACTGACGTGCATGGAAGCCCCTGAGCATACCTGGAATCCCTTGGACATAACTGGAATCCCTTGGACATACCTGGAATCCCTTGGACATACCTGGAATCCCTTGGACATAACTGGAATTTAAGACCATGGTCATATCTGGCACAGCCCCTTGGCCACACACCTGGAAGCTGCTGGGAGCATCTGAGGAGAGCTGGCAGGAGTGACCGTGGTCAATCATTCCTTCAGATCTGCAGACTGGTTCGTCTTATCACCCCCCACACCTTTCTCAGAGTCACGTTTATTTCACCCTGAGAAATTATCATCTAACCCTCCTTCCCCTTTCTCCTGAACACAACCGCTGTCCACACGTGTCATCCAGCGAGCACCCCAACGTCCAATCACCCATTCCCCCCCCCCCACATCCCCCCTATCCCAAACACCTTTTTACCCCTCCAGTTCAACCTCCCTTCCACCCTCCCCTGCTGGACCCAGCACCGCCGCCACTAACTACACGTCTCCAGGATTATAACTTAATGGTGTAGTAATTTACATTTCTTCCTCACGTAGCGTCTTCAAAAGAAAACCAGCAGAAGTTTCCCTCGTGCGCCGTCTGCATGATATTAGTCAGGGGGCAAAGAAGGTGGGTAGGGACAAGAAAGGGAGGGAAGGTAAAAAAAATATATATGTATAAAAATGGGGACATTAGTTTCAGTTAACAAAAATCGGCCGATTTTTCACGCCTCGGGACACCTGCCTTCAAAGTTTGGTCAGTTTTGTGCGGTTAAAATTTTCTGCATTTAATGTGGAGGTCGAGGGAGTGGTGGGGTGGCTAGGGGGGGGGGGCGTTATCATCCCCATTATGAGAGGTGGGGAGAGAGAGAGAGAGAGAGAGGGGGGGGGGGGGTCTCCCCCACTCAATCTCCACCTCTCAGCACCCTCCTTCATCTCTTCACCCATTACATACGTCAATCTAAATCTCTCCCCCCCCCCTCCTCCCTCCTCCCCCCCCCCTCCCCCCCCCCCACCAACACCCCAAATAAATGGTGGTTATAAAATACCAAAATAAACCAAAATTTCATATTTCAGCCGCGTTATTGTGACTCCTCGTCCGCACACATATAAATATACAACACAGCTATACACCGCTATATAATAATTCACATTCTTCATTGCTAAAATAGTCAACAGTCGAAACACTGAATGAAAAAAAAAGTAGTTTCGTGGGCAGAGTTTCTGGACAGCCTGGATGATCAGTCCGGCAACCAGGAGGCCTGGTCGACGACCGGGCCGCGGGGACGCTAAGCCCCGGAAGCACCTCAAGGTAACCTCAAGGTAGGTGTATGGATAAATCGAAAATTTCGACCTTGTATTTAGATTTATTAAAGATATTCCGTATAACTGAGCATCTTAAAACAACATTATTCCCCCCCCCCCCCTCCCTGTAAATTTAAGCTCTTGGTCTCGTATCCGGACTACGAGTCCTCTTTGGAGGGGGGGGGGGGTTCGGATGTAAATCGCATATTAACACATGTTAACTTCATGGGGGATTTAAACATGCCCACTAACCTATTTGCAGTGTTAATCCCTCTGGGCACAAAATCCCATGCAGCAGTCCTGGGTACCCAGAGGGCAGCGAAACAATAAATATAATAAATAAATAAATAATAATACATAAATAAATAAAAATACATAAATAAATAAAATACATAAATAAATAATAATACATAAATAATAATAATAAATACTCAATATATGAATATTGAAAATGTAAACATATACATCAATAGAATCGTCAAAAAATAGTAACGAAACATAATGAATGGACATAAGGGGGCCTGACAGCTGAGTAGACAGCGCTCGAGATTCATATAGTCCTGAGTTTCCGGGTTCGATCCCCGCTAGAGGGGGAAATAAATGGGCAGAGTTTCTGTCGCTCTGATGTGTCTGTTCATCAGTAAATAGCAGTAAATAAGTACCTGGGAGCTAGACAGCCGCTACGATCTGCTTCCTGGGTGTAACAGAACACTGAATCCAACCATTAACCAACAACCTTAACGATGGTTGGTTAATGTTGGATAACCTTACCAAGAGCTGGTCGGCTGAGCGGACAGCACGCTGGACTTGTGATCCTGTGGTCCTGGGTTTGATCCCAGGCGCCGGCGAGAAACAATGGGCAGAGTTTCTTTCACCCTATGCCCCTGTTACCTAGCAGTAAAATAGGTACCTGGGTGTTAGTCAGCTGTCACGGGCTGCTTCCTGGGGGTGGAGGCCTGGTCGAGGACCGGGCCGCGGGGACACTAAAAGCCCCGAAATCATCTCAAGATAACCTCTCAAGATAACCATCATGAATACTCGACCCTTCTCCATCTTAGCCAAACAAAACGATACCGGTTATCGTAACTTCCTGCACAGCGGTCATTATGGCTCATATTTTGCGAAATCACTTACGAATTTTCGCCATTATCGTACTAGCATGTTTCCCAAGCCATTACCAGCTTAGTTCTCCATAGTTTTCTTGTCAAATAAATATAATGGAAACTAAATGCAGCATCAAATATAATTCCTATTGTAAACACAAGTTAGGAGGGATTGTAAGGATTTTAAGCTGAAGCTATCGTCTGCCGGGAGATATTAAGATGACTGTAGGACTATTTATTGCTTATAGCTTTAAAGTAATAGAGGAAAAAGCTTCAGGCATTTAAACTAAAATCTCCATCAGAGTTATGAATTAAAGCTCTTACTCGACTTAGTAAGAGTTATAATATACTGACTTAGGTACACTTCTCGACGAATATAAATTGACTGGATTTCACTTATCGACGTATGTACACCCCCACTGGGTACAATTATTGTATTATATACACCGAATGGGTTTACAACACTGTTTACACCTGCTATATAAATCTATTTCAAAGTAAATGTTGCCAAAATCTCCCTTGGCTCACGACGACATATAAGAGGACAACATAAAAATGTTCTTTCTTAATGCTTCGCTAAAAACTCGAGTGAAACACAGAAGCAACACTAAAGATGTTTTTCTTTCTTGAGAACACAAAAGTGAAACCAACAGTTGATTGCAGGAGGAATGTTTCCGTCTTGAGGTTAGATCGGTCAGAAAAGTAACTACGGGCTAACGAAGGCGTAGTGGAACACTCCGATTGAGTTGCGCTTTGACTCTGTATGTGTGGTGTGGAGAGGTGAGGTGTGGTGGGGTGTGGGGTGGGGTGGGGTAGGGTGGGGTGGGGTGGGGTGTGGTGGGGTGGGGTGTGGTGTGGTGGGGTGTGGGGTGGGGTAGGGTGGGGTGGATACTTCAGCCACGCTATTGTGACTCATCGCCTGCACATGAGTGAGAGGATAAAGAGTGAGACATTGGGAAGAGCGACGAAGGTAGAGAGAGAGAGAGAGAGAGAGAGAGAGAGAGAGAGAGAGAGAGAGAGAGAGAGAGAGAGAGAGAGAGAGAGAGAGAGAGAGAGAGAGAGAGAGAGAGAGAGAGAGAGAGAGAGAGAGAGAGAGAGAGAGAGAGAGAGAGAGAGAGAGAGGAGACGGGTACCCCAGTAAACAAGACTCACTACTATGACTATACACAGACATGCTGGCACAGAAACAAGCTACACTAAGCAGCGACAAACACACAGCGACACAAATACATTGTTATATAGCAATCAGATTTGATATCCAGGCAAGCAGGCACGTAGAGACAGGCAGGCAAGCAGAAAGACCAGCAAGCAATCAAGTAATTATCAATAGAAGGCACCAAACCGGGAAGGCTATGTAGCAAGCAAGCAATCAAACGGGGACACACACACACACACACACACACACACACACACACACACACACACACACACACACACACACACACACACACAAAACACCAAGGCAAAAATTAATAGCCACAACCCAGTCTGGCGTTACAAGGATAAAACCCAATAGGTGACAATAGGAGGTCGAGAGGTCGAAATAGGTGGTGTAGGTGACTGGGGGGCGCAGCTCCTGGCCCCATTATAAACGCCAGTAAGCATAACAATGGCTACATTAGGCGGTAATGAACGTTTTCCAGGGCGTTTATTTTTTTTTTTAATGGGGGGGGGGGGAAGGGAGGGAGTAACTAGTTTAATCATCAAGAAAATGGGTGAAACGCCGATTTTTTTTTCTTGGTTTATATATATATATATATATATATATATATATATATATATATATATATATATATATATATATATATATATATATATATATATATATATACATGCATACATACACCCACCATTCATGTTTAAGACATCAAATAAATTTTACCAGTTAAAAATGCACACCGCGCCTGTAAGGTACCCGAAACCTACGCAGTTTCTTCATACCTTTAACACAATGAAGTTATATAAATTTACATAATTACTCCCGATTCATACAACAGTTTGCAAACTTCGTATATAATTAGCCAATAATTTAAAAACAAATTACAAGGTTATGAATTAATAGCCTTACATAAACGAACATTTGCTGTTTTTTTTACAGATTTACAATCCAACCAATTTACAACCTTAAAGACTTTAGCAATAAGCTCTTTTTGTTTGCTTATTTACTCAAAAATTCAAATTAAAAGCTAGCCATCCTACATTGAAGGTAATTTATATAGCTGTGTTGAAGCAAACTCACCGAAAGTCGTAATTTTACATCATAGTAATCTTATAACCTCAAAACCTCAGTGGAAATTTACGCAACAGCACCCGTAACAACTTAACAAACTCTCCCTGTTAGGAGAGACAGACAGAGAGAAAGAGAGACAGACAGAGAGAAAGAGAGACAGAAAGAGATGCCGTGCTCCAGGGGGACGTGAACAGCCAAGCCAAAGCTTTCAACAGTCGCATACTGGACCTGCAGCATAGGCATATCCCTCACCGGCAGCATGCGACCGAGCCTACTGATCAGCCTTGGTATGGATATCGCTGCCGGATGGCAGCTGAAGCTAAAAATAAGACCTAAAGACCTTCCTTCTGAAGCTAAAAACAAGAAGGAGATTTAAACGGCATCCCTCGACTCATAACAGAAACATTCATAGACAATCTTGTCGTATAATGAAAGAAGTTCAAACGTGGGCTATATCCATATGGGAATCTGAAACACGAAGAAAACTTGCATCTGAAAAGGTTGGTTCCAAGGTCTGGTGGTCTTTGGAGAAGGATCGACAGGGATACTCATCTGAGGACACAATCCTGCCTCTAAAAGGAGACGATGGTACTGTGGCAACCAGCAATCAGAGATCTATTGGCAAATAACTTTGCTGCCAAGATGCAGGTCCCTGATCCTCAACGTCAGCCTCCACATCTTGTCCCAAGCACTGTGTCTAGGATGACTGAAGTGGTTATACAGCAGGCTGAAGTTCTCCATCTC
>NW_025552112.1:0-98348 GCF_020424385.1 Procambarus clarkii
CAATTATTTTCAAGACCCACTCAGCCCCGTTTGTATCTGCTGTCAGGCTGAGGGCATTGATCAATGATTCTACCTCCAGCTTGAAGACTTGGAGTGAATCAGCTGAAGCCTCCGGTGGGGTAAATGCAACAGCTCATGAACTAAATGTGATGTTCTTACTTCTGGGTCAGCATAATTATCCTTGAGGAGTTTTACTGCCAGATCATAGCCGTCATTAGTTAATCTCAGATGGGATACTACTGTTTTAGCCTCACCTGATAATTGGCCTTGCAAATAAGAGAATTTACTACTCTTTGGTAAAGATTGTTTTGAGTCTACAAGGTCAACGAATTTGTTCCAAAATTCGTCCCAATCTTCCTCATCTTTTCCTGAGAAAGTGGGTAAATTAATTGGAGGGAGTCGAGCTTCTGCTTGACTCGTATTAGATGCAACTGTTGTTGTTGTTGCTGTTGCCTTGTTCTGGGCAATTAATTTGACATAAGGCTGTAATGTGGCTTGAGTCTGATCTTCATAATTCGCAAGATCAACCATAATGTCGTCTATTTCTGTTTCTGATAAATTAGTGTTGGCAAGTTCAGCCACATATGTTGCTATTTGACATTTGATTTGCTCAAATTTACCTGCAGCTGCTTGATAATAGCTTTCCAGGTCAGCATAATCAACTGTTGATTGTTGTGACAAATCTTCACATTTCTTGATCTGTCTTGTTAAGTGGCCTTTAAGACCTGCAAGGGTTCTTTTCATTCTCCCTGCATTATCCATACTGGCTCGTTGGTGAAGCCTTGTGGGACTAGTACTTGGGCTGCTCATAATACTGAACAAGCACTGCTGGTAGCCTAGGGTAAATTCTGCACTCACTAGGCAATAATCCTACCTCTACTAGAGGTTAGCACTTAAAATTAATACATTATATATATACAATCATACACACTAATGATTTGAGTGATAAACCAGTGTCACTGGAAGTACCTTTAGGTTAGCTCTTCTATATCACCCTAGGATGGTAGAGACACTAATTAATCACTCAAAGGTGTAATGATCATAAGTAAATTATTATATATACAACTCAACTCGAGTTGATAAAAATTACACCCAAAATAGGGTCTGGACCATTCATTAATGGTGTTAGGTTGTTCAATATAGTACAACTGACTATTGTAATAATGGGACTAGGATGAACAATAATAGTTCAACTAGTCAATGGTTAATATCCTACCCTGTTGTGGGTTGGCAATTAGTAAATATTATACTGTGATCACTAGTGCAATATATATTAAATGATTCTCTATTTGGAGAAATAATATACACAATTATTGATAATAGCCTCTTAATTAGCCTCTATGAAACTTCTAATATTATCTAGAAGTATTAAATATTATTAGTGACCTCGCGAAATAAAGTCCACAAAATTCGTAGATAATCTCTCGCGAAATGTAACACCACGAAATCCGTGAACAATCTCGCGAAGACACAGTCACTAATTTGGCTGGATTCTATATTAGCGCTGTCATTTCACGAAATAACACGCCACCAAATATCTGTGGGTGTGCATGAAACCGCTGACGAAGCTGAACTGGGCTGAGGGAGGCTCCTGAGCTCCCTCGAGGCTACGCTGCCGTCTTGACTGGCTTTGTTTAAATAACACTGCACTAGATATTTAATGAATCCACTGGTTTGGTTAACTGGTTCATCCGGTACTAAGATGACCAAATGTGGGTTCATAGGACCGAATATTCCGGTTCCGAAGGTCCAAATAATGTGGGAACCGACCTGTGAGATTTATATTTATTTAATTTATATACTTCGATAGCAATTTGTATAATGTTAAGTGGACTGTATTTCTGCAATAATCTCTTAATCTCACAAATCGATCCTCTACACATTAGGGGGGGTTTATATTACACATATGCAGCCAATCAAATTACAGTAATAGCTACATACATTGATGAGGTTCCTTCTCTTATAGTACAGCAGGTTAGTCCACCAGGTATAACTAGAGTGTAGACACCAAATTATCCTCTTTGAGGTAGCTTCTATCACCCAGTAACTGGTGCACATAATCTTGCATCCTCGTCTTGACCTTTAGTATGAGGCGATTTCGCGTTCTAACCGGCTAACCCTATATCCTGACATTAATGGCCATAAATGAATGATAAACGGGTTTCGGATAGACACTTAACTTGTATTTGTAGACAGCGTGTTGACAATGGTACACCTTTGGGTTCCATAACACTACGTCCAAGTAAATTTAACAGGAGCCGAATTTGCTCCCGTGTGAGCCTCTGGTCTCATATAACAACAATGGCTGCCCTCCTTCCCCACTGACGCCTGGCCTACTTTGTCCAGATTTCAGAAAGTGATAGAAGGGTTACATTTACTCTACTTTAATATTGATAATTAAGTTAATTTATATAAGATGTTTTTATGATGGTAAAGTCCAAAGACTAATGTATTTAAGAATAATTCCCACCATAATAGGTGGTGAATTATAATAGTATGTGGTGATGATATCCCGTTTTCTTAGACGGTAATTCCACTACAAGTTACGTTTTCTATGGGTAACTTGTTTATACAACACAGCTCTTATCTGTCTGTATGATATTATTATTAAATGGTGTCGGATTTTCCGACACAGGTACTCACCGCTAGTGACCAGGTACTCACCGCTAGTGACCAGGTACTCACCGCTAGTGACCAGGTACTCACCGCTAGTGACCAGGTACTCACCGCTAGTGACCAGGTACTCACCGCTAGTGACCAGGTACTCACCGCTAGTGACCAGGTACTCACCAGTAGTGACCAGGTACTCACCAGTAGTGACCAGGTACTCACCAGTAGTGACCAGGTACTCACCAGTAGTGACCAGGTACTCACCAGTAGTGACCAGGTACTCACCAGTAGTGACCAGGTACTCACCAGTAGTGACCAGGTACTCACCAGTAGTGACCAGGTACTCACCAGTAGTGACCAGGTACTCACTCAGTAGTGACCAGGTACTCACCAGTAGTGACCAGGTACTCACCAGTAGTGACCAGGTACTCACCAGTAGTGACCAGGTACTCACCGGTAGTGACCAGGTACTCACCAGTAGTGACCAGGTACTCACCAGTAGTGACCAGGTACTCACCGCTAGTGACCAGGTACTCACCGCTAGTGACCAGGTACTCACCGCTAGTGACCAGGTACTCACCAGTAGTGACCAGGTACTCACCAGTAGTGACCAGGTACTCACCAGTAGTGACCAGGTACCAGTAGTGACCACCAGTAGTGACCAGGTACTCACCAGTAGTGACCAGGTACTCACCAGTAGTGACCAGGTACTCACCAGTAGTGACCAGGTACTCACCAGTAGTGACCAGGTACTCACCAGTAGTGACCAGGTACTCACCGCTAGTGACCAGGTACTCACCAGTAGTGACCAGGTACTCACCAGTAGTGACCAGGTACTCACCGCTAGTGACCAGGTACTCACCGCTAGTGACCAGGTACTCACCGCTAGTGACCAGGTACTCACCGCTAGTGACCAGGTACTCACCGCTAGTGACCAGGTACTCACCAGGTACTCACCAGTAGTGACCAGGTACTCACCAGTAGTGACCAGGTACTCACCGCTAGTGACCAGGTACTCACCAGTAGTGACCAGGTACTCACCAGTAGTGACCAGGTACTCACCGCTAGTGACCAGGTACTCACCGCTAGTGACCAGGTACTCACCAGTAGTGACCAGGTACTCACCAGTAGTGACCAGGTACTCACCGCTAGTGACCAGGTACTCACCGCTAGTGACCAGGTACTCACCGCTAGTGACCAGGTACTCACCGCTAGTGACCAGGTACTCACCAGTAGTGACCAGGTACTCACCAGTAGTGACCAGGTACTCACCAGTAGTGACCAGGTACTCACCGCTAGTGACCAGGTACTCACCGCTAGTGACCAGGTACTCACCAGTAGTGACCAGGTACTCACCAGTAGTGACCAGGTACTCACCGCTAGTGACCAGGTACTCACCGCTAGTGACCAGGTACTCACCGCTAGTGACCAGGTACTCACCAGTAGTGACCAGGTACTCACCGCTAGTGACCAGGTACTCACCAGTAGTGACCAGGTACTCACCAGTAGTGACCAGGTACTCACCAGTAGTGACCAGGTACTCACCGCTAGTGACCAGGTACTCACCGCTAGTGACCAGGTACTCACCAGTAGTGACCAGGTACTCACCAGGTACTAGTGACCAGGTACTCACTAGTGACCAGGTACCAGTAGTGACCAGGTACTCACCAGTAGTGACCAGGTACTCACCGCTAGTGACCAGGTACTCACCAGTAGTGACCAGGTACTCACCGCTAGTGACCAGGTACTCACCGCTAGTGACCAGGTACTCACCGCTAGTGACCAGGTACTCACCAGTAGTGACCAGGTACTCACCGCTAGTGACCAGGTACTCACCAGTAGTGACCAGGTACTCACCAGTAGTGACCTAGTGACCAGGTACTCACCGCTAGTGACCAGGTACTCACCGCTAGTGACCAGGTACTCACCGCTAGTGACCAGGTACTCACCAGTAGTGACCAGGTACTCACCGCTCACCGCTAGTGACCAGGTACTCACCGCTAGTGACCAGGTACTCACCGCTAGTGACCAGGTACTCACCAGTAGTGACCAGGTACTCACCGCTAGTGACCGGGGTACTCACCGCTAGTGACCGAGGTACTCACCGCTAGTGACCAGGTACTCACCGCTAGTAGTGACCAGGTACTCACCGCTAGTGACCTAGTGACCAGGTACTCACCGCTAGTGACCAGGTACTCACCACCGCTAGTGACCAGGTACTCACCAGTAGTGACCAGGTACTCACCGCTAGTGACCAGGTACTCACCGGTAGTGACCAGGTACTCACCAGTAGTGACCAGGTAGTCATCAGTAGTGACCAGGTACTCACCGCTAGTGACCAGGTACTCACCGCTAGTGACCAGGTACTCACCGCTAGTGACCAGGTACTCACCGCTAGTGACCAGGTACTCACCAGGTAGTGACCAGGTACTCACCAGTAGTGACCAGGTACTCACCAGTAGTGACCAGGTACTCACCAGTAGTGACCAGGTACTCACCGCTAGTGACCAGGTACTCACCGCTAGTGACCAGGTACTCACCACTAGTGACCAGGTACTCACCGCTAGTGACCAGGTACTCACCAGTAGTGACCAGGTACTCACCGCTAGTGACCAGGTACTCACCAGTAGTGACCAGGTACTCACCAGTAGTGACCAGGTACTCACCGCTAGTGACCAGGTACTCACCGCTAGTGACCAGGTACTCACCGGTAGTGACCAGGTACTCACCGCTAGTGACCAGGTACTCACCGCTAGTGACCAGGTACTCACCGCTAGTGACCAGGTACTCACCGCTAGTGACCAGGGGTACTCACCGGTAGTGACCAGGTACTCACCGGTAGTGACCAGGTACTCACCGGTAGTGACCAGGTACTCACCGCTAGTGACCAGGGGTACTCACCGCTAGTGACCAGGTACTCACCGCTAGTGACCAGGTACTCACCGCTAGTGACCAGGGTACTCACCGCTAGTGACCAGGTACTCACCAGTAGTGACCAGGTACTCACCAGTAGTGACCAGGTACTCACCAGTAGTGACCAGGTACTCACCACCGCTAGTGACCAGGTACTCACCGCTAGTGACCAGGTACTCACCGCTAGTGACCAGGTACTCACCAGTAGTGACCAGGTACTCACCGCTAGTGACCAGGTACTCACCAGTAGTGACCAGGTACTCACCGCTAGTGACCAGGTACTCACCAGTAGTTACCAGGTACTCACCAGTAGTGACCAGGTACTCACCGCTAGTGACCAGGTACTCACCGCTAGTGACCAGGTACTCACCACTAGTGACCAGGTACTCACCGCTAGTGACCAGGTACTCACCGCTAGTGACCAGGTACTCACCGCTAGTGACCAGGTACTCACCGCTAGTGACCAGGTACTCACCGGTAGTGACCAGGTACTCACCGCTAGTGACCGGGGTACTCACCGCTAGTGACCAGGTACTCACCGCTAGTGACCAGGTACTCACCGCTAGTGACCAGGTACTCACCGCTAGTGACCAGGTACTCACCGCTAGTGACCAGGTACTCACCGCTAGTGACCAGGTACTCACCGCTAGTGACCAGGTACTCACCGCTAGTGACCAGGTACTCACCGCTAGTGACCAGGTACTCACCGCTAGTGACCGGGGTACTCACCGCTAGTGACCAGGTACTCACCGCTAGTGACCAGGTACTCACCGCTAGTGACCAGGTACTCACCGCTAGTGACCGGGGTACTCACCGCTAGTGACCAGGTACTCACCGGTAGTGACCGGGGTACTCACCGCTAGTGACCGGGGTACTCACCGCTAGTGACCGGGGTACTCACCGCTAGTGACCAGGTACTCACCAGTAGTGACCAGGTACTCACCAGTAGTGACCAGGTACTCACCGCTAGTGACCAGGTACTCACCAGTAGTGACCAGGTACTCACCTGTAGTGACCAGGTACTCACCAGTAGTGACCAGGTACTCACCAGTAGTGACCAGGTACTCACCAGTAGTGACCAGGTACTCACCGCTAGTGACCAGGTACTCACCAGTAGTGACCTTACTTTATTTACCTGAAACGCAAGAAGAAAATAATTAGTTACCTTGTATTAAAGGAGTGATTTGTGCAAGTAATTTTTTCACGAATTCTCATTTATTCATTCCTCTCTCTCTCTCTCTCTCTCTCTCTCTCTCTCTCTCTCTCTCTCTCTCTCTCTCTCTCTCTCTCTCTCTCTCTCTCTCTCTCTCTCTCTCTCTCTCTCTCTCTCTCTCTCTCTCCTCCCCCCGCAAGTGTGAGCATTAACACCGTCATGCTGGCTGCCACGTTAATCAGCGTGAGAGGTGACGCCAGTTACTGAAGAACGGTAAGTGGCGGGACGTGCGGCTCTTAACGCTTCCCGGTGCTGTCAAGGACGGCTGTCAACAAGGCCACTATGCGCCTGCCACACGCTGACAGCCAGGCACAAAGTTGAAATTAAAATTCAATATGTTGGAGTAAGAGAGCATGGTTGAGTGTGGAGGTGTGTTGTTCTTCACTCTGGGAGAAGCGTGCGTCCAGGTGTGGAGCGTCCAGGTGTGGTGCGTCCAGGTGTGGAGCGTCCAGCCTAACCTGCCGCCTCTCCCCCCCAGCCTCGTCATCCTACGGTCTCTCAACGTCAAGAAACTGTCGTACTAAAATGCCCTTATCCTAACCTACCAGAGGACCCAATACAGAAAACGGGACAGAATGTCAATTACGCGAGCTGCTACCATTTTCTACTGCGACGATTTTTGGCCTTAGGTTGAGTATACGTCCAAGTGCGACGTTCTCTTAGGAGGACGGGCTGCTGCATCAACATAAGTCCAAGTGTAATAAGCTGTTGCTTGCCACCTGTGACATACACCAACACCAGAACACTTCTCACAAACGCCGCCAGCTCTTACTGAACAAAACTCATCATGCCACTTAGTATATGCTGCTTCTTCCTCATCACCCACCTCACACTTGTCACATTAATGACACAAACACACAACTTGCCCACACGGGAGACATCTCCCGTCACGCAGGGTGCAGTCGCACCTCCACAGATCTCCAGTATCATCTATTGATACTGGAAATGGCTCAAAAGGGCCACGACTTATGGGCTATTCATGCCCATGCCACCTTTTGGGTGGCTTAATCTTCATCATCATCATCAACTTCCCCAGATCTTCTCACTGTGTGCTTGATGCTGGGCAGGACAACAGCTCCCTTGGTCAGGCAACCTTTCCCAGCCTCTCCTCACAATACTCTTAAGCGGAGCAGCTCTCAAAACTTGTTCGGGTTCTTAACAATTGTTTCCTTATGAAAATATTAGAAAGTGGACAACTCAGCAATGGACCAAAAATTATGGGCAAATGTAAAAGCCTCTGAAATGTTGCAGTTTGCTTTATTTGTTATTCCATCAGCATTGGCGAGCTGAATTTTAAACGTTTTCATTTAAAGTGTGTCTTGTGTTTGGCCAGCTGCCAGCCTGAGGTGGGGTGCTGGTGAGGTATAGGTGCTAGGACAACCCGTTCTCGCACTTATAGTCAATATTGACTTATTAAATACGTGCATATGTGACATACTAATTTATTGTGAATATTTCAGTTTACCTTGAAAAGCTTCATAGAAAACACCGACCTTACCTAACCTTCTTAGTATGTTAAGATAAGGATCTTATTGCTTCGTAATTACAATTATTACTTAACCTATACCTATAATAGGTTAAGTAATAATTGTAATTACGAAGCAATAAGATGCTTATCTTAACATACTAAGAAGGTTAGGTAAGGTCGGTGTTTTCTATGAAGCTTTTCAAGGTAAACTGAAATATTCACAATAAATTAGTATGTCACATATGCACTTATTTAATAAGTCAATATTGACTTATAGAAATTGCGAGAACGGGTTGGCTAGGAAAGGGGGTCTGGAAGAGGAGGGAGGTGGAGTTTTCTTTATTATTATTATTTCCGACCACAGACGTGGCCACACATTTACAATGCTAACCAGCATATATACATTTTCTTCTGTCCTCCATGGACAGGGTTAGAGATGTGTTAAACATATAGTTCAAGGGTTTATTGAACAATCAACCACAGAAGGTGATTCGGTGCTTTTAAAATGCTAAGCTAACCTACATAGGTAAATACATAGATACACAGTTACGTCTGCCCTACCAGTGGGGAGTGAATGGCAGGTAGCAGCATGACAAAGTGTTACCTTATGGAGGAGATTCTGTGGTGGAGGGATGAAGAGAAGATTCGCGTGAGAGCGCGCGCACTCACATGTCTGACTATCATCCAGTCTTGTAAAACTTTCTTAGGAGAGAGGCGCGGGCCGCTCAGCCTCCATCCATCTTCCAGTAACAGCGGCTCCAGTCCTCCTCCCAACACCTCCAGACTTGACTCCTTATTTTTGTCTCGAGTAGGTAGAGGCCTGCAGGTGAGTACTCACCTAATTGTGCTTGCGGGGGTTGAGCTCTGGCTCTTTGGTCCCGCCTATTAACCGTCAATCAACAGGTGTACAGGTTCCTGAGCCTATTGGGCTCTATCATATCTACACTTGAAACTGTGTATGGAGTCAGCCTCCACCACATCACTTCCTAATGCATTCCATTTGTCAACCACTCTGACACTAAAAAAGTTCTTTCTAATATCTCTGTGGCTCAGTTGGGCACTCAGTTTCCACCTGTGTCCCCTAGTGCGTGTGCCCCCTGTGTTAAATAACCTGTCTTTATCTACCCTATCAATTCCCTTGAGAATCTTGAATGTGGTGATCATGTCCCCTGTCGGAAAATCCGACACCATTTAATATATCATACAGATAATAGCTGTATTACCAACAGTTACCCATAGAAAACGTAACTTGTAGTGGAATTACCGTCTATAGAAAACGGGATATCATCACCACATACTATTATAATTCACCAGCTATTCTGCTGGGAATTATTCTTAAATACATAAGTCTTTGGACTTTACCATCATAAAACATCTTATATAAATTAACTTAATTATCAATATTAAAGTAGAGTAAATGTGACCCTTCTATCACGTTCTGAAATCTGGACAATGTAAGCCAGGCGTCAGAGTGGAGGAAGGAGGGCAGCCATTGTTGTTTATATAGAGACCAGAGGCTCACACGGGAGCAAATTCGGCTCCTGTTAATTTTACTTGGACGTAGTGTTATGGATAGCCAAAGGTGTACCATTGTCAACACGCTGTCTACAAATTCAAGTTAAGTCTATCCGAAACCCGTTTATCATTCATTTATGGCCATTAATGTCAGGATATAGGGTGACCCGGTTAGAGATCACGTGGAAGCCTCAAACTAAAGGTAATTAAGCCAGGTCTTTAATGTTCCATGTACTGTATAGTGTTTTCTCTGAAATACTTGTCATATATAGTATTCTGGCTTCACAGCTAGCGCACTTTTGACAGGTCAAGACGAGGAAGCAAGATTTGTGCACCAGTTACTGGGTGATATGGAAGCTACCTCAAAGAGGATAATTTGGTGTCTACACCCTAGTTATACCTGGTGGACTAACCTGCTGTACTATAAGATAAGGAACCTCTTCAATGTATGTAGTTAATTCTGTAGTTTGATTGGCTGCATATATATTAATTTATAAACCCCCCCTAATGTGTAGAGGATCGATTTGTGAGATTATGAGTTTATTGCAGAAATACAGTCCACTCATTATTATACAAATTGCTATCGAAGTATATAAATTAACGTAAATATAAATTCATATAAATTAAATAAATATAAATCTCACAGGTCGGTTCCCACATTATTTGGTCCTTCGAACCGGATTATTCGGTCCTATGAACCCACATTTGGTCATCTTAGTACCGGATGAACCAGTTAACCAGTGGATTCATTAAATATATTAGTGCAGTGTTATTTAAACAAAGCCAGCAGTCAAGACGGCAGCGTAGCCTCGAGGGAGCTCAGGAGCCTCCCTCAGCCCAGTTCAGCTTCGTCAGCGGTTTCATGCACACCCACAGATATTTGGTGGCGTGTTATTTCGTGAAATGACAGCGCTAATATAGAATCCAGCCAAATTAGTGACTGTGTCTTCGCGAGATTGTTCACGGATTTCGTGGTGTTACATTTCGCGAGAGATTATCTACGAATTTTGTGGACTTTATTTCGCGAGGTCACTAATAATATTTAATACTTCTAGATAATATTAGAAGTTTCATAGAGGCTAATTAAGAGGTTATTATCAATAATTGTGTATATTATTTCTCCAAATAGAGAATTATTTAATATATATTGCACTAGTGATCACAGTATAATATTTACTAATTGCCAACCCACAACAGGGTAGGATATTACCACTGACTAGTTGAACTATTATCGTTCATCCTAGTCCCATTATTACCATAGTCAGTTGTACTATATTGATTAACCTAACACCATTAATGAATGGTGCTGACTCTATTTTGGGTGTAATTTTTATCAACTCGAGTTGAGTTGTGTATATATAATAATTTACTTATGATCATTACACCTTTGAGTGATTAATTAGTGTCTCTACCATCCTAGGGTGATATAGAAGAGCTAACCTAAAGGTACTTCCAGTGACACTGGTTTATCACTCAAATCATTAGTGTGGATGATTGTATATATATAATGTGTATTAATTTAAGTGCTAACCTCTAGTAGAGGTAGGATTATTGCCTAGTGAGTGCGGAATTTACCCTAGGCTACCATTAGAGCTTGTTCAGTATTATGAGCAGCCCAAGTACAAGTCCCACAAGGCTTCACCAACGAGCCAGTATGGATAATGCAGGGAGAATGAAAAGAACCCTTGCAGGTCTTAAAGGCCACTTAACAAGACAGATCAAGAAATGTGAAGATTTGTCACAACAATCCCCAGTTGATTATGCTGACCTGGAAAGCTATTATCAAGCAGCTGCAGGTAATTTGAGCAAATCAAATGTCAAATAGCAACATATGTGGCTGAACTTGCCAACACCAATTTATCAGAAACAGAAATAGACGACATTATGGTTGATCTTGCGAATTATGAAGATCAGACTCAAGCCACATTACAGCCTTATGTCAAATTAATTGCCCAGAACAAGGCAGCAACAACAACAACAGTTGCATCTAATACGAGTCAAGCAGAAGCTCGACTCCCTCCAATTAATTTACCCACTTTCTCAGGAAAAGATGAGGAAGATTGGGACGAATTTTGGAACAAATTCGTTGACCTTGTAGATTCAAAACAATCTTTACCAAAGAGTAGTAAATTCTCTTATTTGCAAGGCCAATTATCAGGTGAGGCTAAAACAGTAGTATCCCATCTGAGATTAACTAATGACGGCTATGATCTGGCAGTAAAACTCCTCAAGGATAATTATGCTGATCCAGAAGTAAGAACATCACATTTAGTTCATGAGCTGTTGCATTTACCCCCACCGGAGGCTTCAGCTGATTCACTCCAAGTCTTCAAGCTGGAGGTAGAATCATTGATCAATGCCCTCAGCCTGACAGCAATACAAACGGGGCTGAGTGGGTCTTGAAAATAATTGTCCAGGAGAAAATACCTAGGGACATATTGAGACAAATGAGTGCTCATTACAATAAAAGCATCTTATCCATGAATGAAATATCTGAAGGTTTAAAGTCAGTAGTTCATCAATTACGAACACATGACAAATTAAAACCACCAAGTAAACCCTCAGAAACTAATAATAGTAAACCACAGAGTACCAAAGGTACTCCAAATCAATCTAGACAATATAATTCAACACCAAAGTGGAACAGTGGCAGTGTGGGCGTATATGCAGTGGGACCCTCCAAGCCTATAGTTACTGTGTCATCCAAGAACGTGACACCAAAGGGTACTGGAAGCTATGGAACATGTTTGTTCTGCAATGAGAAACATTCAATGTACCACTGCTCTAATTTTCCTGATAGTGACGCCCGTGTTGAGCGACTCAAAGATTTGCAACATTGCACGAGGTGCCTCAGGAAACATAACATCAAGGATTGTGATACCCAATTACACCCTTGTAATAGGTGTAACAAAGGTCAGCACCATGCAGCATTGTGCAGAGACACCAAAACAACGTCTCCAAACCCCAAGGTGGAAGATAGCATTCCCACCTCAGTACAGTACTGCAAGGTGCAACAAACAAACAGTGTCCAATCGGCAAAGTCTAAAGGTAATACGACTTTGCCTACTGCCCAAATTACCATCCTGAATAAGAGGGCCAAGGTCCATACCCGTGGGTTGTTTGACCAAGGATCCCAGAGAACATATATCACTAAAAAGTTGGCAGATGAATTACAATTAAGGCCTGTAGCCCAGATGTCATTCAACATCTCAGGGTTTGTAACAGATGCAGGACCTCAAGTCTACCAGGTGGTACAACCATCAGTACGCTTAGGCAGGTACGTCTGTCGAGTACAAGCCATTGTGGTGGACAAAATACCAGTAGACCTACAAGTTCAAGGTCTGAGAGCAACAGCCAAATTCCTGAGAAATAGAGGAATAAAATTGGCAGATAATATTAAGTCTGATCACCTCACTGACTTCGGTCTCCTTGTTGGGACAGACTATTGCCATCGATTCATCGGTAGCCCTACTAAATATCAGGGTATAACCATGTTAAACTCTGCAGGAGGTAAATTACTCTCAGGCCCAGTATCAAGCCTGAGGAGACCTATGCCTGCAGATAAACAATACCAGTAGAAATCTAAATTTGTCAGCTGATTATATTTCTCCAGTAGCATTATACTAAGGAGATTACAGCTGACTATAGTAACAGAGGTTGATGTTAGTATCATCATTTAAAGCTGGAGATGAGTTCATGAGGCCTCAGTGGCAAATCAGTGAACAGTAGCCTAAAACAGCTACAAGTCACTGCGACCAATGTCACTGAACCCACTGCAGTCTCAGAACCATACTTTACTTTAATGATGAGCTATTCAATCTTCTGAATCAATTAACTAAATTAAACCCCAATAAATCTGATGACTGATTTGATACATTTATTATTTAATCAAGATGTATTCCATGGGCCTCAGTGTTTATATATCAGTGACCAGTTACTTGAACAAACTTCAAGTTATATCTAATGTCACTGATCTCACTGCAGTCCCTGAATCATACTTGACTGTAATACTTGATCACATCCAGTCTTCTGGGTTAAATAATATGTAACAAGGCTTGAATATTAGCCTTTCAAGAGTTGACAGGGAAATGAAATCACATTAGACTTCTAACCCTTGCAACTCTAGTACGGGACATCCGTCCTGTACGAACAGACACACAAATGTGTGATTACTAACTACTAACATCAAATTAATCTAATAATTCGAAGGAGGAGTATCGGTGTTCGTCTGTTCTAAAGAGGACTTCGACCCGTGAGCAGCCCCCTGGGGAATTATGTCGGAAAATCCGACACCATATAATAATATCATACAGATAATAGCTGTATTACCAACAAGTTACCCATAGAAAACGTAACTTGTAGTGGAATTACCGTCTATAGAAAACGGGATATCATCACCACATACTATTATAATTCACCAGCTATTCTGCTGGGAATTATTCTTAAATACATAAGTCTTTGGACTTTACCATCATAAAAACATCTTATATAAATTAACTTAATTATCAATATTAAAGTAGAGTAAATGTGACCCTTCTATCACGTTCTGAAATCTGGACAATGTAAGCCAGGCGTCAGAGTGGAGGAAGGAGGGCAGCCATTGTTGTTTATATAGAGACCAGAGGCTCACACGGGAGCAAATTCGGCTCCTGTTAATTTTACTTGGACGTAGTGTTATGGATAGCCAAAGGTGTACCATTGTCAACACGCTGTCTACAAATTCAAGTTAAGTCTATCCGAAACCCGTTTATCATTCATTTATGGCCATTAATGTCAGGATATAGGGTGACCCGGTTAGAGATCACGTGGAAGCCTCAAACTAAAGGTAATTAAGCCAGGTCTTTAATGTTCCATGTACTGTATAGTGTTTTCTCTGAAATACTTGTCATATATAGGATTCTGGCTTCACAGCTAGCGCACTTTTGACAGGTCAAGACGAGGAAGCAAGATTTGTGCACCAGTTACTGGGTGATATGGAAGCTACCTCAAAGAGGATAATTTGGTGTCTACACCCTAGTTATACCTGGTGGACTAACCTGCTGTACTATAAGATAAGGAACCTCTTCAATGTATGTAGTTAATTCTGTAGTTTGATTGGCTGCATATATATTAATTTATAAACCCCCCCCTAATGTGTAGAGGATCGATTTGTGAGATTATGAGATTATTGCAGAAATACAGTCCACTCATTATTATACAAATTGCTATCGAAGTATATAAATTAACGTAAATATAAATTCATATAAATTAAATAAATATAAATCTCACAGGTCGGTTCCCACATCCCCCTAACTCTTCTGTCTTCCAGCGAAGTGAGGTTTAATTCCCGTGGTCTCTCCCCGTAGCTCATACCTCTCAGCTCGGGTACTAGTCTGGTGGCAAACCTTTGAACCTTTTCCAGTTTAGTCTTATGCTTGACTAGATATGGACTCCATGCTGGGGCTGCATACTCCAGGATTGGCCTGACATATGTGGTATACAAAGTTCTGAATGATTCCTTACACAAGTTTCTGAATGTCGTTCTTATGTTGGCCAGTCTGGCATAGGCCGCTGATGTTATCCTCTTGATATGTGTTGCAGGAGACAGGTCTGGCGTGATATCAACCCCCAGGTTTTTTTTTCTTTCTCTGACTCCTGAAGAATTTCATCTCCCAGATGATACCTTGTATCTGGCCTCCTGCTCCCTACACCTGTCTTCATTACATTACATTTGCTTGGGTTAAACTCTAACAAACATTTGTTCGACCATTCCTTCATCTTGTCTAGGTCTTCTTGAAGCCTCAAGCAGTCTTCCTCTCTCTTAATCCTTCTCATAATTTTGGCATCTTCCGCAAACATTGAGAGAAATGAATCTATACCCTCCGGGAGATCATTTACATATATCAGAAACAAGATAGGACCAAGTACAGAGCCCTGTTGGACTCCACTAGACTTCATGCCAATCTGAGGTCTCACCCCTCACCGTAACTCTGCTTCCTATTGCTTAGGTACTCCCTTATCCACTGGAGCACCTTACCAGCTACACCTGCCTGTCTCTCCAGCTTATGTACCAGCCTCTTATGCGGTACTGTGTCAAAGGCTTTCCGACAATCCAAGAATATGTAGTCTGCCCAGCCTTCTCTTCCTTGCTTAATCTTTGTCACCTGGTCGTAGAATTCTATTAAGCCAGTCAGACAAGATTTACCCTCCCTGAACCCATGTTGTTGATGGGTTGTCACGAAGTCCCTTCTCTCCAGATGTGTTACTAGGTGTTTTCTCACGATATTCTCCATCACCTTGCATGGTATACAAGTTAAGGACACTGGTCTTGAGTGTGAGTGGCCTTGAGTTAAGTGAGAGTGCGTGCGCGCGCTCGCGAGGTACACTACTTGGGAGACAAGGACCAATGTACCTAGACACCACTGGTCGACACCACCCTACCAGGACGTATGAAACAATTTAGAACTTCTCACAATGCAGACAGAAGGCAGAACGAAGAGCGACCTAGACTGTGGATCTACATCTGAATACCGGGTTCTACACCGGTACACCGGTACACCGGTACACCGGTACACCGGTACACCGGACCGTCATTCTCCCTCCGTAACTTACCTCAGGTGAGCGATGGCGAGTGTCTTGAGCGGCGCACCACAGAATACCTGCACGCTAACACTAGTTTGTCCGGCTAATATTCCCCCCCCCCCCGTCCCCACGGCTTGTGGGTAGCCAGGTTTAGCGAGAGCCGGTCCGTCAATGGTCTAAGTGTTGCTCAATATTTTTGCCTGGAGTGATGCAGTGTGTGAAATATTACCGGGAGAGTCCAAGAGACAGGCGCCTGGGTGTAGCCGAGACGCCGGAGAGCCGTGAGCGCCGCTTTGATGGACGACGTCATTATAAGCGAGTGGCTGGGAATGAGTGTCCATTAATATGAGGGATGTTATGGAAGCTTAGGGTAGACGGCGGCTGCGACAGTTTCCTTGATCACCAGAATAGAGATTCCCGGTGCTACGTTGTAGTACATGTTAGAGCCTCGCAGAGCTGCTCTCGTGTAGAGCACAAGACGCCTCCCAGAGCTGCTCTCGTGTAGAGCACAAGACGCCTCACAGAGCTGCTCTCGTGTAGAGCACAAGACGCCTCACAGAGCTGCTCTCGTGTAGAGCACAAGACGCCTCACAGAGCTGCTCTCGTGTAGAGCACAAGACGCTCACAGAGCTGCTCTCGTGTAGAGCACAAGACGCTCACAGAGCTGCTCTCGTGTAGAGCACAAGACGCTCACAGAGCTGCTCTCGTGTAGAGCACAAGACGCTCACAGAGCTGCTCTCGTGTAGAGCACAAGACGCTCACAGAGCTGCTCTCGTGTAGAGCACAAGACGCTCACAGAGCTGCTCTCGTGTAGAGCACAAGACGCTCACAGAGCTGCTCTCGTGTAGAGCACAAGACGCTCACAGAGCTGCTCTCGTGTAGAGCACAAGACGCCTCACAGAGCTGCTCTCGTGTAGAGCACAAGACGCCTCACAGAGCTGCTCTCGTGTAGAGCACAAGACGCCTCACAGAGCTGCTCTCGTGTAGAGCACAAGACGCCTCACAGAGCTGCTCTCGTGTAGAGCACAAGACGCCTCACAGAGCTGCTCTCGTGTAGAGCACAAGACGCCTCACAGAGCTGCTCTCGTGTAGAGCACAAGACGCCTCACAGAGCTGCTCTCGTGTAGAGCACAAGACGCCTCACAGAGCTGCTCTCGTGTAGAGCACAAGACGCCTCACAGTGTGTGGCCATATGAATATAATTTAATTCCCAAAAATGTTGCGGCCTCAGGCTTCACGTACTGACCCGCGGGCCACAACATCCGAAATAACAATTTCTGAACATCCTCTTTTGTTTTACTGTAAATTGAATTGGCATCCATTTCTTTGAATAACAAATTGATCATGTTAATGACTCTCAAGATACCGAAGCGCTTGGGAACATAACCGCCTCAAGTTCCCGGGTATGATCCTCAACTGGCGCCTCCGTCCTTACATTGGAAGGTTAATTTGGATCTAATCGTCTGTTGCTACTTAAAGACTTTTGTAATTCATTGAAAAGTATCTTAAATACCATTATCTCAACACCCTTGTCCTGATTTACCTGGTAAGGCGAGCTGTGATCCTTCTCTTTCTGTCTCTCTCTCTCAACACGCCGCCGCCGCCACAGCTGTTGTTGTTGTTGTCTTAGATTTAGCTACTCAGAACGAAGTGTCCATGTAGCACGGGCTATGGTGAGCCCGTAACCCCACCACAGCTGGTGTGTCCACCTCAACCCGTCTTGAGGGTTGAGGTGGACCCGCCCCTCCACCCAGCGGCGACCAGCGGCCGGCCGGAAAGACGCATTCATCAATTTTAACATGTTTATTGTAATGATGTTTATTCACAAATAGAAATTTTCTCCAATATAAATTAATATTATTATATTAGCGCATTGTTCATATTTAGGCGTGATCAGATTATTTGTATTTGTAGTACGTGGGTGAAGCATTCACAGCAACCCGTCCTCGACTCGAGTCCATTACGTCCAGCGGTCAACCCCACACACGCATTCATAAATTTTAACATGCTGTTCATTCAAAACGGGAATTTTCTCAAGTATAAATTAATATTATAATATATTAGCATATTGTGTATATATAGGCATAGGCTAGGTTAGGTTAGGTGTTTAGGTTCTGTTGGCGATTATTTGTATTTGTAGTAAATGGGTGAAGCATTTATAGCGTTGTGATTCGAACAAAATTCGTCAGTGAAGCACTTGTTCCGGATATGTTCGAACGTCAGCAGTTGTGAGTCGTGTGTAAACCGCTTTTCATTCATAAACAGGGGGTTTGACGGGTGCATGGAATCACTTTTGGATCTTTGTTTGGAGGACGGGCTGTTTTCAGCGTTGTGGTTCGAACAAAAGTCGTCAGCGAAGCACTTTTTCCGGAAGTGTTCGGACGTCATCAGTTGTGAGTCGTGTGTAAACCGTTTTTCATTCGTAAATGGTAGTGGTGGTGGTGGGGGTTGGTTGGTGCATGGAATGGACTTTGGCCTTTGTTTATGAGGCCAGGCTGAGCATTTACTGGGCTTCGGAGTCAAACAGAAAGTCAGCGAAGCGCTGTTCGAGAATATTCGAATTGGTTGCGAGTCGTGTGTAAGGCAATTTCATTCATAAGCTCGGGGGGGGTGGGGGGGGGGGGAGATGGATGGCAGCAGCATGTTATCACCTTTGGTTCTTGTTGACATCCTGTCCTCATCAACAAGGACCAAATGCTCGTTAATCCATCCCCAAAACTCCCTCTTTATGAATGAAAACGTTTACACACCACCTAACTGTGGACAGGAGTCTCACCTGCGCTGCCGTGCGGTGTCCACCGTGTCGCCTGACCGCTCTGGTAGTTTGGGGTGGTTGCCGTTTTCGCCAGCAGGGGTGTGGGTGTCTCTACCCTCTCTGCTGTTCCTGGTGGAGTAGAAGTGGCGCTTTTGCGATGAGCGGCCATCTTCCAGCTGTCGTGAGGGTGAACTCCATAGGTTTGGAGTTAAATGGCCGAGCAGGTTACCCTCTTGTGGATTTGGTCTTTAGTGACATGCTCAGGGTCCCGGTCCAGGACGTCTACGGTGTCGAGCTGGTCACTGCTCGCCGTGTGATCATAAAGTTTGTGGATGAGGCAGTGTACCGTGATTTTCTCCGACAGTACGAGGGGCGTACTTTGCAGCTGCAGGACGGCAACGGATCTGTGGCCATTTCGGACCGCAGTGGTGCCGTGACATATGTGAGTGTCCATGGCGCCCCCATGGAGTTTCCTAAGACCTTCTTCCAGCGTTTCTTCCAGAGGTATGGCCCCGTCGTCAGTGTGCGGATGCACTCGCTGTCTTCTGGGAAGTATTCGGGTGTGAAGACCAGCATTCGTACCCTCAGGATGCGACTGAAGTCGGACATTCCGTCCTTTGTCCGGCTTTTAGGGTACTACGTGCGGGTGTTTTATGCCCGACAACCCCATACTTGTTTCCGGTGTGGCATGTTGGGGCATCAGGCTGCCGGGTACACTGCTGATCCGGTTACTCCCGTAAATTTGTTCTGTGAAGAGGATTTCCCGCCGCTCCCTCTGGAGGAGGACTCCGGGGGTGAGGAGGTGAGTGTCCCGTTCGCTGCTGAGGCTCCCCCAGTGTCGCTCGACGTTCCTCCGGTTGTCGCAGACCCTCCTCTGGATGTTGCGGTGCTGTCGGATGGTACTCCTGCTCCTGTCTCTGGCCCTGCTGCTCCCGTGGGCCTTCCTATGGTGCTCTCTGTGAGGCATCGCTGTCTGCTCCCTCGTCTATGGCTGCTGCGCCTGGCCCTGCATCCTCACCTCGGGTCCCGGCTGTGCTGGGTGCTAGGGTGGCTGCGGAGCCTCCTGCTGTGTGTGGTCTGGTTCCCCATGTGGTGGAGGCTGCTGCCGTTCTGCGTCGGGCGTCGGTTCGTCCGGCTAGTGGTGCCCGTGTTTCTGGGTCTGCGTCCGGCTCTGACGATCTCCGGCCGGAGCCCAAACGTTCCAGGCGTTCGTCGTCCGCCTGGGCCGATGTTGGGGAATTTAGTGACTGTGGATTTTCGGGTGTGGATCCAGATGCGTCGATGGCCCCACGGTTAGTGGTGGCAGAGGTCCATGTGCCTGCTGACGATGGTGTCCATGTCTCGGGTGGGCCTTCTGCTCCTTCTCCACCGGAGGACTCTCCGCGGTGGGGAGTGGTGGCCTCCGCTGCTAGGGATGGTGGGGATGCTGGTGCTGGGGGTGGTCTGGTGGTGACCTTACAGATGACATGCGCGCCGCTCGGGTTCCCGGCAGTCGTTCGGTGGTGTGCCCATGGCCGCTGGTACCCCGGTGGTGGTGCACTCTATCCGGATCCCTCCTCCGAGGGTGCGCGTTGGGAACCTGGGGGACGTGTTGCCGGCGTCTGTGATGCCGTCGGGTCACTGGTCGGGGATTGCTGCGTTACCGATCTTCGAGGAGCTGCGGGACTTTCATAATGATATGATTCCCTCGGTGTAGGAGCATGTGCCGATCACTCACCTCCGGAGTGATACCATCTGGATTCCCTGTTTGCGGGTGTTTGTTGCCGAGGTTCCGGATGACACGGCGTCCCCGGTGGATGGTCCAAGCCCTTGGAAGTGGTTGCTCTGGGAGGCGTTCCATGTACGGTTCTCTCGGGACATGTTTCCGGGCAAGTATGTCCGGTGATTTCCTACTTCTGTGCTTATTCTTGTACTGTGTGCTCTTCTGGCTGTTTGTTTTCCCTTTTGTAGTTTGTGTCAGTGCCTCTAACTTTGTTTGGGGCGAGGCAGGTGGTTTGGTGTGAGTGTTTTTATTCATGTGGTTGTTTTTGTTATTATTTTGTCCTGTGTGTTCTATTTATGCTTTACGTGTTTCTGCTGTGCTGTTTTTGTTGTTCATACTGATGTTACTCATATAATGTTTTATAATGTTACTATGTTTTATTGTTTTGCTTGCATTTTTGTATTTGTTTTTTGTTTTGCGTCTTTGTTCTCACGTATACCTTGTTGCCTTCTCTTGTTTTGACAAGTGTTTACTGAGCTGGCAGTCCTTCTGACCGGCGGTTTCTTTTGTTTTATTTTATTTAGCTTGTTTTATTGTATTTATTGTATTTCCTTTGCATTCTTGCATGTAAAAAAACAAAACCTAACTGTGGACATTCAAACGTTTCTCAAACAATGGTTTGTTGACGACCATTGTTCGAATGGCAGCTCAGTAAATGGTTCACCAACGTAGTTCAAGTGCAAATAATTGTCAACAGAACATTAACACCTAACCTCTGCCTAACTATAGAACTATATTACAACTCTAATATATAATAATATTAATTTATGTATGAACAACTATTTTTAATACACAGTTCCTTTATGAATGTATTTTAACGAGCTGAGCCTGAGGACAGGTTGTTGTTAATGAGGACGGGCAGGATTACCGCCGCTGGAACCATGGCCCACACTGCTCTCTACACCAGCCACCATGCCAGCTGGCCAGCCCTCCCTCCCCCACCACAACAGCTGGCCAGCCTCCCCCCCACCACAACAGCTGGCCAGCCTCCCCCCACCCCCACCTGCACACCCCCCAACCACAAAGCTGGCCAGCCAGCCCCCCACCACAACAGCTGGCCAGCCCCCCCCACCACAACAGCTGGCCACCCCCCCCACCACAACAGCTGGCCAGCCTCCCCCCACCACAACAGCTGGCCAGCCTCCCCCACCACACACAGCTGGCCAGCCTCCCACCCCACCACAACAGCTGGCCAGCCTCCCCCACCACAACAGCTGGCCAGCCTCCCCCACCACAACAGCTGGCCAGCCTCCCCCCACCACAACAGCTGGCCAGCCTCCCCCCACCACAACAGCTGGCCAGCCTCCCCCCCACCACAACAGCTGGCCAGCCTCCCCCCACCACAACAGCTGGCCAGCCTCCCCCCACCACAACAGCTGGCCAGCCTCCCCCCCACCACAACAGCTGGCCAGCCTCCCCCCACCACCACAACAGCTGGCCAGCCTCCCCCCCACCACAACAGCTGGCCAGCCTCCCCCCCACCACAACAGCTGGCCAGCCTCCCCCCCACCACAACAGCTGGCCAGCCTCCCCCCCACCACAACAGCTGGCCAGCCTCCCCCCCCCCACACCCCCCCCCAGCTGGCCAGCCCTCCCCCCCACCACAACAGCTGGCCAGCCTCCCCCCCCATCACAACAGCTGGCCAGCCTCCCCCCCCACCACAACAGCTGGCCAGCCTCCCCCCCCCACACAACAGCTGGCCAGCCTCCCCCCACCACAACAGCTGGCCAGCCTCCCCCCACCACAACAGCTGGCCAGCCTCCCCCCCCCCCACCACAACAGCTGGCCAGCCTCCCCCCACCACAACAGCTGGCCAGCCTCCCCCCCCACCACAACAGCTGGCCAGCCTCCCCCACCACCACAACAGCTGGCCAGCCTCTCCCCCCCCACAACAGCTGGCCAGCCTCCCCCCCCACCACAACAGCTGGCCAGCCTCCCCCCACCACAACAGCTGGCCAGCCTCCCCCCCACCACAACAGCTGGCCAGCCTCCCCCCCACCACAACAGCTGGCCAGCCCTCCCCCACCACACCAGCTGGCCAGCCCCCCCCACCTCACAACAGCTGGCCAGCCTCCCCCACCACAACAGCTGGCCAGCCTCCCTTCGGACGTCATCAGTTGTGAGTCGTGTGTAAACCGTTTTTCATTCGTAAATGGTAGGTAGTGGTGGTGGTGGGGGTTTGTTGGTGCATGAATGGACTTTGGCCTTTGTTTATGAGGCCCGGCTGAGCATTTACTGGGCTTCGGAGTCAAACAGAAAGTCAGCGAAGCGCTGTTCGAGAAATATTCGAATTGGTTGCGAGTCGTGTGTAAGGCAATTTCATTCATAAGCTCGTGATTTTCTCCGACGGTACGGGGTCGTACTTTGCAGCGCAGACGGCAACGGATCTGTGGTCCATTTCGGACCGCAGTGGTGCCGTGACATATGTGAGTGTCCATGCGCCCCCATGGAGTTTCCAAGACCTTCTTCCAGCGTTTCTTCCAGAGCTATGGCCCCGTCTTCAGTGTGCGGATGCACTCGCTGTCTTCTGGGAAGTATTCGGGTGTGAAGACCAGCATTCGTACCCTCAGGATATGCGCTGGTCGGACACCGGTCCCTTTGCCGCTTTTGGGTATTTGGGGTGGTTGGTTTTGCCCGCAACCCCCTCTTGTTTCCGGTTGGAGTTAGGGAAGGGCCGGTGGCCGGGACCCACTGCTGAGGGTTAACTCCCTAAATTTGGGTTTGGGAAGAGGTTTCCCCCCTTTGGAGGAGGACTCCGGGGGTAGGAGGGTGGAGTGGTCCCTGTCGCCTGTGACCCCAAAGTTGTGGTGACGTTTCCGGTTTTCCGCAGACCTCCTTTCCTGGGAGGCAAGGTTCTGTGGATTTGGACCCTGGTCCTGCTTGGGGCCCTGGCGCCCCCTGGGCCTTCCCTTATTTTTGGGTTGGCCCTCTCTGTGGGGCATCGCTGTCTTCCCTGGGTTATTGGGTGTTGGCCCTTGCCCTGGATCCTAATTCGGTTTCCCGGCCTTTGTGGCTTTGGGTCTAGGGTGGGTGGTTTAGCCCCCCCGCTTGTTTCCGGTTCCCATGTTGGGGACGGCTTGCCGGGCCTGGGCGTCCGGTTCTCCCGGTAAATTTTTTCTGGGGGTTTGCCGTCCCTCTGGAGGAACTCCGGGGGGAGGAAAGTTCCCGTTTCGTCGGGTCCCCCTGGGCCGAGTTGGGTTTGTGAACCCTTGGATTTTCGGGGTGTGGTGGATCCGTCCTTCCTTGGTGGCCCCGGTTGGGTTCCGGTGGCTTCCTGTGAGGATGGTTGTCCCTGGTCTTGGTGGGGGCCTTTGGCCCTTCTCCCCACCCGGGGTCCCGGCGGTGGGTGGGTGGTGCCCACCTCCTGCTTTTTTGGCCCCATGGGTTGGGGTCCCTTTGGGGGGTGGTTCTGGGGTGTGGTGCGGGGCTTGGGGGTGGCTGGTGTGGGTGAGGCGGCGCGTGACAGGTGGACAGGCTGTTCGCGACCGTGTCTGGCCTTCTCGGATGGTTTGCGTTCCGTCAGGCTGGGTTTACTATAAAACCAATACGTTCCGCTTGGGCTTCTGATTTTTGAGTGGGTGTTGCCGCGAGTGGGGGGGTGGTGTGGGTCCATGGGCCGCTGGTGGGACGGTGGGGTTGTTTATGGAATACCCCATAGCTCAGACCGGGGTGGGTATGCCCCTACGGATGGGGTCCTGTGGACGCGTTATTGATGCCGCGGGTCATGGGGCCGCGGCGGAGCCGCGGGCACGGTCGGGATGCGACTACCGATCTTCGAGGAGCTGCGGGACTTTCATATGATATGATTCCCTCGGTGTAGGAGCATGTGCCGATCACTCACCTCCCGGAGTGATACCATCTGGATTCCCTGTTTGCGGGTGTTTTGTTGCCGAGGTTCCGGATGACACGGCGTCCCCCGGTGGATGGTCCAAGCCCTTGGAAGTGTGTTGCTCTGGGAGGCGTTTCCATGTACGGTTCTCTCGGGACATGTTTCCGGGCAAGTATGTCCGGTGATTTCCTACTTCTGTGCTTATTCTTGTACTGTGTGCTCTTCTGCTTCTGTTTTGTTTGTCCTTTTGTAGATTGTGTCAGTGCCTCTAACTTTGTTTGGGGCGAGGCAGGTGGTTTGGTGTGAGTGTTTTTTATTCATGTGGTTGTTTTTATGTAAGTGTTTTTTATTCATGTGGTTGTTTATATGTTATATTTTGTCCTGTGTGTGTCTATTTATGCTTTACGTGTTTTCTGCTGTGCTGTTTTTGTTGTTCATACTGATGGTTACTCATATATATGTTTTATAATGTTACTATGTTTTATTGTTTTGCTTGCATTTTTGTATTTGTTTTTTGTTTTGCGTCTTTGTTCTCACGTATACCTTGTTGCCTTCTCTTGTTTTGACAAGTGTTTACTGAGCTGGCATTCCTTCTGACCGGCGGTTTCTTTTGTTTTATTTTATGTAGCTTGTTTTTTATTGTATTTATTGTATTTCCTTTGCATTCTTGCATGTAAAAAACAAAACCTAACTGTGGACATTCAAACGTTTCTCAAACAATGGTTTGTTGACGACCATTGTTCGAATGGCAGCTCAGTAAATGGTTCACCAACGTAGTTCAAGTGCAAATAATTGTCAACAGAACATTAACACCTAACCTCTGCCTAACTATAGAACTATATTACAACTCTAATATATAATAATATTAATTTATGTATGAACAACTATTTTTAATACACAGTTCCTTTATGAATGTATTTTAACGAGCTGAGCCTGAGGACAGGTTGTTGTTAATGAGGACGGGCAGGATTACCGCCGCTGGAACCATGGCCCACACTGCTCTCTACACCAGCCACCATGCCAGCTGGCCAGCCCCCACCTCCCCCCACCACCACAACAGCTGGCCAGCCTCCCCCCCACCACAACAGCTGGCCAGCCTCCCCCCACCACAACAGCTGGCCAGCCTCCCCCCACCACAACAGCTGGCCAGCCTCCCCCCACCACAACAGCTGGCCAGCCTCCCCCCCACCACAACAGCTGGCCAGCCTCCCCCCACCACAACAGCTGGCCAGCCTCCCCCCACCACAACAGCTGGCCAGCCTCCCCCCACCACAACAGCTGGCCAGCCTCCCCCCACCACAACAGCTGGCCAGCCTCCCCCCCCACCACAACAGCTGGCCAGCCTCCCCCCCCACCACAACAGCTGGCCAGCCTCCCCCCCCACCACAACAGCTGGCCAGCCTCCCCCCCCACCACAACAGCTGGCCAGCCTCCCCCCCCACCAACAGCTGGCCAGCCTCCCCCCCACCACAACAGCTGGCCAGCCTCCCCCCCCACCACAACAGCTGGCCAGCCTCCCCCCCACCACAACAGCTGGCCAGCCTCCCCCCCACCACAACAGCTGGCCAGCCTCCCCCCCACCACAACAGCTGGCCAGCCCTCCCCCCACCACAACAGCTGGCCAGCCTCCCCCACCACAACAGCTGGCCAGCCTCCCCCAGCCCACAACAGCTGGCCAGCCTCCCCCCCACCACAACAGCTGGCCAGCCTCCCCCACCACAACAGCTGGCCAGCCTCCCCCCCACCACAACAGCTGGCCAGCCTCCCCCCCCCACCACAACAGCTGGCCAGCCTCCCCCCCCACCACAACAGCTGGCCAGCCTCCCCCCCCCCACCACAACAGCTGGCCAGCCTCCCCCCCCACCACAACAGCTGGCCAGCCTCCCCCCACCACAACAGCTGGCCAGCCTCCCCCCACCACAACAGCTGGCCAGCCTCCCCCCCACCACAACAGCTGGCCAGCCTCCCCCACAACACAACAGCTGGCCAGCCTCCCCCCCACCACAACAGCTGGCCAGCCTCCCCCCACCACAACAGCTGGCCAGCCTCCCCCCCACCACAACAGCTGGCCAGCCTCCCCCACCACAACAGCTGGCCAGCCTCCCCCCCACCACAACAGCTGGCCAGCCTCCCCCCACCACAACAGCTGGCCAGCCCCCCCCCACCACAACAGGTGGCCAGCCTCCCCCCCCCCACCACAACAGCTGGCCAGCCTCCCCCACCACAACAGCTGGCCAGCCTCCCCCACCACAACAGCTGGCCAGCCTCCCCCCACCACAACAGCTGGCCAGCCTCCCCCCCTACAACAGCTGGGCAGCCTCCCCCACCACAACAGCTGGCCAGCCTCCCCCCCACCACAACAGCTGGCCAACCTCCTCCCCCCCACCACAACAGCTGGCCAGCCTCCCCCACCACAACAGCTGGCCAGCCTCCCCCACCACAACAGCTGGCCACCTCCCCCACCACAAACAGCTGGCCAGCCTCCCCCCACCACAACAGCTGGCCAGCCCCCCCCACCACAACAGCTGGCCAACCTCCCCCCCCCACCACAACAGCTGGCCAACCTCCCCCCCCACACCACAACAGCTGGCCAGCCTCCCCCACCCACAACAGCTGGCCAGCCTCCCCCCACCACAACAGCTGGCCAGCCCCCCCCCACCACAACAGCTGGCCAACCTCCCCCCCCCCCACCACAACAGCTGGCCAACCTCCCCCCCCACCACCACAACACCTGGCCAGCCTACCCCACCACAACTCTGGCCAGCCTCCCCCCACCACAACAGCTGGCCAGCCCCCCCCACCACAACAGCTGGCCAACCTCCCCCCCCCCACCACAACAGCTGGCCAACCTTCCCCCCCCCACCACAACACCTGGCCAGCCTACCCCCCACAACAGCTGGCCAGCCTCCCCCACCACAACAGCTGGCCAGCCTCCCCCCACCACAACAGCTGGCCAGCCTCCCCCCACCACAACAGCTGGCCAGCCTCCCCCACCACAACAGCTGGCCAGCCTCCCCCACCACAACAAGTGGCCACCCTCCCCCCACCACAACAGCTGGCCAGCCCCCCCACCACAACAGCTGGCCAAACCTCCCCCCCCACCACAACAGCTGGCCAACCTCCCCCCCCACCACAACAGCTGGCCAGGCCTCCCCCCCACCACAACAGCTGGCCAGCCTCCCCCACCACAACAGCTGGCCAGCCTCCCCCACCACAACAGCTGGCCAGCCTCCCCCACCACAACAGCTGGCCAGCCTCCCCCACCACAACAGCTGGCCAGCCTCCCCCCACCACAACAGCTGGCCAGCCCCCCCACCACAACAGCTGGCCAACCTCCCCCCCCACCACAACAGCTGGCCAACCTCCCCACCACCACCAACAGCTGGCCAACCTCCCCCCCACCACAACAGCTGGCCAGCCTCTCCCCCCCACCACAACATCTGGCCAGCCTCCCCCACCACAACAACAGCTGGCCAGCCCACCCCCACCACAACAGCTGGCCAGCCTCCCCCACCACAACAGCTGGCCAGCCCCCTCCCCCCACCACAACAGCTGGCCAGCATCCCCCCCCACCACAACAGCTGGCCAGCCTCCCCCCACCACAACAGCTGGCCAGCCTCCCCCACTACAACATCTGGCAGCCTCCCCCCCACCACAACAGCTGGCCAGCCCTCCTCCCCCACCACAACAGCTGGCCAGCCCTCCCTCCCCCACCACAACAGCTGGCCAGCCCTCCCTCCCCCACCACAATAGCTGGCCAGCCCTCTCTCCCCCCACCACAACAGCTGGCCAGCCCTCCCTCCCCCACCACAACAGCTGGCCAGCCCCCCCACCACAACAGCTGGCCAGCCTCCCCCCCCCACAACAGCTGGCCAGCCTTCTCTACCATAACAGCTGTCCAGCCCCCTCCCCCCACCACAACAGCTGGCCAGCCTCCCCCCACCACAACAGCTGGCCAGCCTCCCCCCCCCACAACAGCTGGCCAGCCTCCCCCCCCCCCCTCAACAGCTGGCCAGCCTCCCCCCCACAACAGCTGGCCAGCCTCCCCCACCACAACAGCTGGCCAGCCCCCTCCCTCCACCACAACAGCTGGCCAGCCTCCCCCCCCACCACAACTGCTGGCCAGCCCCCTCCCCCCCCACCACAACAGCTGGCCAGCCTCTCCCCCACCACAACAGCTGGCCAGCCCCCCCCCACCACAACAGCTGCCCAGCCTCCCCCACCACAACAGCTCGCCAGCCTCCCTACCACAACAGCTGGCCAGCCTCCCCCCACCACAACAGCTGGCCAGCCTCCCCCACCACAACAGCTGGCCAGCCTCCCTCACCACAACAGCTGGCCAGCCTCCCCCCACCACAACAGCGGGCCAGCCTCCCCCCCCCCCACCACAACAGCTGGCCAGCCTCCCCCACCACAACAGCTGGCCAGCCTCCCCCCACCACAACAGCTGGCAAGCCTCCCCCCACCACAACAGCTGGCCAGCCTCCCCCACCACAACAGCTGGCCAGCCTCCCCCACCACAACAGCTGGCCAGCCTCCCCCCCACCACAACAGCTGGCCAGCCTCCCCCACCACAACAGCTGGCCAGCCTCCCCCACAACAACAGCTGGCCAGCCTCCCCCACCACAACAGCTGGCCAGCCTCCCCCACCACAACAGCTGGCCAACCTCCCCCCCCCCCACGACAACAGCTGGCCAGCCTCCCCCCCCACCACAACAGCTGGCCAGCCTCCCCCTCACCACAACAGCTGGCCAGCCTCCCCCCCCCCACCACAACAGCTGGCCAGCCTCCCCCCCCACCACAACAGCTGGCCAGCCTCCCCCCCCACCACAACAGCTGGCCAGCCTCCCCCCCCACCACAACAGCTGGCCAGCCTCCCCCACCACCACAACAGCTGGCCAGCCTCCCCCCCCACCACAACAGCTAGCCAGCCACCCCCCCCACCACAACAGCTAGCCAGCCTCCCCCCCACCACAACAGCTGGCCAGCCTCCCCCACCACAACAGCTGGCCAGCCTCCCCCACCACAACAGCTGGCCAGCCTCCCACCACCAACAAGCTGGCCAGCCTCCCCCACCACAACAGCTGGCCAGCCTCCCCCACCACAACAGCTGGCCAGCCTCCCCCACCACAACAGCTAGCCAGCCTCCCACACCACAACAGCTGGCCAGCCTCCCCCACCACAACAGCTGGCAAGCCTCCCTCTACGACAACAGCTGGCCAGCCTCCCCCCCACCACAACAGCTGGCCAGCCTCCCCCCCACCACAACAGCTCCCCACCACAACAGCCAGCCTCCCCCCACCACAACAGCTAGCCAGCCTCCCCCACAACAGCTGGCCAGCCTCCCCCACCACAGCTGGCCAGCCTCCCCCCCACCACAACAGCTGGCCAGCCTCCCCCACCACAACAGCTGGCCGCCTCCCCCACCACAACAGCTGGCCAGCCTCCCCGCCCACAACAGCTGGCAAGCCCCCTCCCCCCCACAACAACAGCTGGCCAGCCCACCCCCACCACAACAGCTGGGCAGCCTCCCCCCCACCACAACAGCTGGCCAGCCCTCCCTCCCCCACCACAACAGCTGGCCAGCCCTCCCTCCCCCACCACAACAGCTGGCCAGCCCTCCCTCCCCCACCACAACAGCTGGTCAGCCCTCCCTCCCCCACCACAACAGCTGGTCAGCCCTCCCTCCCCCACCACAACAGCTGGCCAGCCCTCCCTCCCCCACCACAACAGCTGGCCAGCCCCCCTCCCCCACCACAACAGGTGGCCAGCCCCCCCCCCACCACAACAGCTGGCCAGGCCCCCCCCACCACCACAACAGCTGGCCAGCCCCCCCCCCACCACAACAGCTGGCCAGCCCTCCCTCCACCACAACAGCTGGCCAGCCCTCCCTCCCCCACCACAACAGCTGGCCAGCCCTCCCTCCCCCACCACACACAACAGCTGGCCAGCCTCCCTAGCCAGCCCCCCCCCACCACAACAGCTGGCCAGCCCTCCCCCCCCCCCACCACAACAGCTGGCCAGCCCTCCCTCCCCCCACCACAACAGCTGGCCAGCCCTCCCTCCCCCACCACAACAGCTGGCCAGCCCTCCCCCCCACCACCACAACAGCTGGCCAGCCTCCCCCACCACCACCACAACAGCTGGCCAGCCTCCCCCCCACCACCACAACAGCTGGCCAGCCTCCCCCCCCACCACCACCACAACAGCTGGCCAGCCTCCCCCACCACCACCACAACAGCTGGCCAGCCTCCCCCACCACCACCACAACAGCTGGCCAGCCTCCCCCACCACCACCACAACAGCTGGCCAGCCTCCCCCACCACCACCACAACAGCTGGCCAGCCTCCCCCACCACCACCACAACAGCTGGCCAGCCTCCCCCACCACCACCACAACAGCTGGCCAGCCTCCCCCACCACCACCACAACAGCTGGCCAGCCTCCCCCACCACCACCACCACAACAGCTGGCCAGCCTCCCCCCACCACCACAACAGCTGGCCAGCCTCCCCCACCACCAGCCTCCCCCACCCACAAACAGCTGGCCAGCCTCCCCCACAACCACCACAACAGCTGGCCAGCCTCCCCCACAACCACCACAACAGCTGGCCAGCCTCCCCCACAACCACCACAACAGCTGGCCAGCCTCCCCCACCACCACCACAACAGCTGGCCAGCCTCCCCCACCACCACCACAACAGCTGGCCAGCCTCCCCCACCACCACCACAACAGCTGGCCAGCCTCCCCCACCACCACCACAACAGCTGGCCAGCCTCCCCCACCACCACCACAACAACAGCTGGCCAGCCTCCCCCCCCACCACCACAACAGCTGGCCAGCCTCCCCCACCACCACCACAACAGCTGGCCAGCCTCCCCCACCACCACCACAACAGCTGGCCAGCCTCCCCCACCACCACCACAACAGCTGGCCAGCCTCCCCCACCACCACCACAACAGCTGGCCAGCCTCCCCCACCACCACCACAACAGCTGGCCAGCCTCCCCCACCACCACCACAACAGCTGGCCAGCCTCCCCCACCACCACCACAACAGCTGGCCAGCCTCCCCCACCACCACCACAACAGCTGGCCAGCCTCCCCCACCACCACCACAACAGCTGGCCAGCCTCCCCCACCACCACCACAACAGCTGGCCAGCCTCCCCCACCACCACCACAACAGCTGGCCAGCCTCCCCCACCACCACCACAACAGCTGGCCAGCCTCCCCCACCACCACCACAACAGCTGGCCAGCCTCCCCCACCACCACCACAACAGCTGGCCAGCCTCCCCCACCACCACCACAACAGCTGGCCAGCCTCCCCCACCACCACCACAACAGCTGGCCAGCCTCCCCCACCACCACCACAACAGCTGGCCAGCCTCCCCCACCACCACACCACAACAGCTGGCCAGCCTCCCCCACCACCACCACAACAGCTGGCCAGCCTCCCCCACCACCACCACAACAGCTGGCCAGCCCCCCCCCACCACCACCACAACAGCTGGCCAGCCTCCCCCACCCCACCACCCACAACAGCTGGCCAGCCTCCCCCACCACCACCACCACAACAGCTGGCCAGCCTCCCCCACCACCACCACAACAGCTGGCCAGCCTCCCCCACCACCACCACCACAACAGCTGGCCAGCCTCCCCCACCAATCACCGTCACTGACTGATCTCTCACTAACGAGCCAGCGTGACAATTCGGACTAACAAGGCCCAGACAAAAATACATTTACAAGTAAAAGTTTTGCTGTTTCACGATTTAAATTATATTAACTATTGGAATAGCGAAGTTAGACTCAACGATAACGATGGCGGTATTAACACTATTAATGGTGATAATTAACCTTGTTAAGTGTAATTATCATAAACCGAGTTTTCCTGTTATCTCAGAGATAACGTGTTCCAAGCACAAAGTGTACTGCTGTAGAGGACCTTCAGTCCTCCTGGTCTGTGTTGCATAAGTCTGGAGGAGGAGTCACTGCAAGTGTTGCCACCTCACGGAAAAACTTGCACTGCAACTGTGGATGAAAATGTACCGTGAAATACGTCAAAATGTACCATTTGTACTGTGAAGTATTTCCAAATGTACTGATAATTTGTTTAACTTGGCGTCAGTGATATTCCCCTTTATCTTGCTACAACTATAACCGACTTGTTAATCTTTAGATAAACTCACTTGGTATCACAGCCAGTTTATGTCTGTCTAATAAACATGTCTATTACCCTCCGGCCTTTGTTATCACTTTACCTCACATGAACTGAGTGAGAGAATGGTGGTGAAGGTATAGCTCGGATCTCACACCAAGACTCTATAAACAAAGACAATAATTTAGAGAATAAGGCTTAAGCATTACCTTCGCACAACGTTATGACAGACATTGGAACTAGTGATGTCTATCTGTTTATCAGAAGAAAAAATCTATGTTTTTGATACTGTTTAATAATTAGAAATACTTGTATAAAATTTTGATGCTGTTTGAAGCATTTTAACAATTGGCTCCCAATCATAACAGGTTTTGATAGACTAAGCAATTCTTGTTAAAATTATCCCTATTAACTTTTAAAGTTCTGGGGATCTTAAATGCTCACTACAAATATGTCTTGTGCGTTAAGCACCTCACAGAGTAACTTTAAGGGATTGATCTGTAAGATGCACAGATGTTCTCGTGTGCAGGTGTGTCTGAACACCTCCACTTTGAAATTACTAACAAAAGGTATAAAATATCTTTGGAATTGAAAATACAACTTATAAATTGATTCATTAATATTGCGTGAATTTTTTTTATCAGTCTAAATAGTCTTCCAAAGCAGCATTTTGAAAATAATAAACTAGAGCATTCCATCTCTCTCAAGTGGTGTCCATCAAGTATTCTTGTGGTACACAACATGTTACGGCTCTGTGCTAAATGTACCAAAATGTTATTTTTTCCATAATGTAGAGCTAGAGTCACATTGTACCGTCTTGGTACAATTGTACCGCAGGTGGCAATACTGGCAATAATAAACTATCACTCGAAAAATAACTAAACTGAACATCGCTCAACACAAAACATCGCTCAACACAAAACATCGCTCAACACAAAACATCGCTCAACACAAAACATCGCTCAACACAAAACATCGCTCAACACAAAACATCGCTCAACACAAAACATCGCTCAACACAAAACATCGCTCAACACAAAACATCGCTCAACACAAAACATCGCCCAACACAAAACATCGCTCAACACAAAACATCGCTCAACACAAACATCGCTCAACACAAAACATCGCTCAACACAAAACATCGCTCAACACAAACATCGCTCAACACAAAACATCGCCCAACACAAAACATCGCTCAACACAAACATCGCCCAACACAAAACATCGCTCAACACAAAACATCGCCCAACACAAAACATCGCTCAACACAAAACATCGCTCAACACAAAACATCGCTCAACACAAAACATCGCCCAACACAAAACATCGCTCAACACAAAACATCGCCCAACACAAAACATCGCTCAACACAAAACATCGCCCAACACAAAACATCGCTCAACACAAAACATCGCCCAACACAAAACATCGCCCAACACAAAACATCGCCCAACACAAAACATCGCTCAACACAAAACATCGTCCAACACAAAACATCGCTCAACACAAAACATCGCCCAACACAAAACATCGCCCAACACAAAACATCGCTCAACACAAAACATCGCTCAACACAAACATCGCTCAACACAAAACATCGCTCAACACAAAACATCGCTCAACACAAAACATCGCTCAACACAAAACATCGCTCAACACAAACATCGCTCAACACAAAACATCGCTCCACACAAACATCGCTCAACACAAACATCGCTCAACACAAACATCGCTCAACACAAAACATCGCCCAACACAAAACATCGCTCAACACAAACATCGCTCAACACAAAACATCGCTCAACACAAACATCGCTCAACACAAAACATCGCTCAACACAAAACTCAACACAAAACATCGCTCAACACAAACATCGCTCAACACAAAACATCGCTCAACACAAACATCGCTCAACACAAAACATCGCTCAACCAACACAAAACATCGCCCAACACAAAACATCGCTCAACACAAAACATCGCCCAACACAAAACATCGCCCAACACAAAACATCGCTCAACACAAAACATCGCTCAACACAAAACATCGCTCAACACAAAACATCGCTCAACACAAAACATCGCTCAACACAAAACATCGCTCAACACAAAACATCGCTCAACACAAAACATCGCCCAACACAAAACATCGCCCAACACAAAACATCGCTCAACACAAAACATCGCTCAACACAAAACATCGCTCAACACAAAACATCGCCCAACACAAAACATCGCTCAACACAAAACATCGCTCAACACAAAACATCGCTCAACACAAACATCGCTCAACACAAAACATCGCTCAACACAAACATCGCTCAACACAAAACATCGCTCAACACAAACATCGCTCAACACAAACATCGCTCAACACAAACATCGCTCAACACAAAACATCGCTCAACACAAACATCGCTCAACACAAAACATCGCTCAACACAAAACATTGCTCAACACAAACATCGCTCAACACAAACATCGCTCAACACAAACATCGCTCAACACAAACATCGCTCAACACAAAACATCGCTCAACACAAACATCGCTCAACACAAACATCGCTCAACACAAACATCGCTCAACACAAACATCGCTCAACACAAACATCGCTCAACACACAAACATCGCTCAACACAAACATCGCTCAACACAAACATCGCTCAACACAAACATCGCTCAACACAAACATCGCTCAACACAAACATCGCTCAACACAAACATCGCTCAACACAAACATCGCTCAACACAAAACATCGCTCAACACAAAACACAACAAACATCGCTCAACACAAACATCGCTCAACACAAACATCGCTCAACACAAACATCGCTCAACACAAACATCGCTCAACACAAACATCGCTCAACACAAACATCGCTCAACACAAAACATCGCACAACACAAAACATCGCTCAACACAAACATCGCTCAACACAAACATCGCTCAACACAAACATCGCTCAACACAAACATCGCACAACACAAAACATCGCACAACACAAAACATCGCTCAACACAAACATCGCTCAACACAAACATCGCTCAACACAAACATCGCTCAACACAAACATCGCTCAACACAAACATCGCTCAACACAAACATCGCTCAACACAAACATCGCTCAACACAAACATCGCTCAACACAAACATCGCTCAACACAAACATCGCTCAACACAAACATCGCTCAACACAAAACATCGCACAACACAAAACATCGCTCAACACAAACATCGCTCAACACAAACATCGCTCAACACAAACATCGCTCAACACAAACATCGCTCAACACAAATACAAACACAAGCCCCCAACACTGCCACGCAACACTCGCTGTAAGACCCTTAACATTTGGTCCCTGGAGTGTGTACGGTCATTTACAGTCTTGTCTTGACTTACAGAGTCCAGGCGTCTGTGTGTCCAGGCGTCTGTGTGTCCAGGCGTCTGTGTGTCCAGGCGTCTGTGTGTCCAGGCGTCTGTGTGTCCAGGCGTCTGTGTGTCCAGGCGTCTGTGTGTCCAGGCGTCTGTGTGTCCAGGCGTCTGTGTGTCCAGGCGTCTGTGTGTCCAGGCGTCTGTGTGTCCAGGTCTCTGTGAGTCCAGGCGTCTGTGTGTCCAGGCGTCTGTGTGTCCAGGCGTCTGTGTGTCCAGGCGTCTGTGTGTCCAGGCGTCTGTGTGTCCAGGCGTCTGTGTGTCCAGGCGTCTGTGTGTCCAGGCGTCTGTGTGTCCAGGCGTCTGTGTGTCCAGGCGTCTGTGTGTCCAGGCGTCTGTGTGTCCAGGTCTCTGTGAGTCCAGGCGTCTGTGTGTCCAGGCGTCTGTGTGTCCAGGCGTCTGTGTGTCCAGGCGTCTGTGTGTCCAGGCGTCTGTGTGTCCAGGCGTCTGTGTGTCCAGGTCTCTGAGTCCAGGCGTCTGTGTGTCCAGGCGTCTGTGAGTCCAGGCGTCTGTGAGTCCAGGCGTCTGTGAGTCCAGGCGTCTGTGAGTCCAGGCGTCTGTGTGTCCAGGCGTCTGTGAGTCCAGGCGTCTGTGAGTCCAGGCGTCTGTGAGTCCAGGCGTCTGTGTGTCCAGGCGTCTGTGAGTCCAGGCGTCTGTGTGTCCAGGCGTCTGTGAGTCCAGGCGTCTGTGTGTCCAGGCGTCTGTGAGTCCAGGCGTCTGTGTGTCCAGGCGTCTGTGAGTCCAGGCGTCTGTGAGTCCAGGCGTCTGTGAGTCCAGGCGTCTGTGTGTCCAGGCGTCTGTGAGTCCAGGCGTCTGTGAGTCCAGGCGTCTGTGAGTCCAGGCGTCTGTGAGTCCAGGCGTCTGTGAGTCCAGGCGTCTGTGAGTCCAGGCGTCTGTGAGTCCAAGCGTCTGTGAGTCCAGGTCTCTGTGAGTCTAGGTCTCTGTGAGTCCAGGCGTCTGTGTGTCCAGGCGTCTGTGAGTCCAGGCGTCTGTGAGTCCAGGCGTCTGTGAGTCCAGGCGTCTGTGAGTCCAGGCGTCTGTGAGTCCAGGCGTCTGTGAGTCCAGGCGTCTGTGAGTCCAAGCGTCTGTGAGTCCAGGTCTCTGTGAGTCTAGGTCTCTGTGAGTCCAGGCGTCTGTGAGTCCAGGCGTCTGTGAGTCCAGGCGTCTGTGAGTCCAGGCGTCTGTGAGTCCAGGCGTCTGTGAGTCCAGGCGTCTGTGAGTCCAGGCGTCTGTGAGTCCAGGCGTCTGTGAGTCCAAGCGTCTGTGAGTCCAGGCGTCTGTGAGTCCAAGCGTCTGTGAGTCCAGGTCTCTGTGAGTCTAGGTCTCTGTGAGTCCAGGCGTTTGTGAGTCCAGGTCTCTGTGAGTCCAGGCGTCTGTGAGTCCAGGTCTCTGAGTCCAGGCGTCTGTGAGTCCAAGCGTCTGTGAGTCCAGGCGTCTGTGAGTCCAGGCGTCTGTGAGTCCAAGCGCCTGTGAGTCTAGGTCTGTGTGACTGCTTCAGGAGCTGTGCTTGGAGGACGGAGAGAGCCAACTGGCTGGTAAGGACAGGGCCGAGGTTGTCCCCGGCAGGACATCCAGTGATGGTGAGTGATGGCGGCGACAATACCGACTCCTGACACCGCGGACACCGCCACGAGGTCCTCACTTCAAGTTTAGAAAATATTACGTCGTTGGGAAGGCTTCCATCAAGGCCTCTCACGCCCCAACAAGTTTAAACTACTTCAATAAAATTTCAAATTTTCTCGCCTGAGAGTGAGAGGGGAAGTGAGGAAAGAGATAGGGAAAAATAAGAGAGAGGAAAGGGGAAGCAAAGAGATAGAAATAGAGAATGGAAGGGACAGGGGAGGAGATTGGAAAGAAGTATAGTAACAAGATTATAATAATAATTAATAATAATTAGTGATAATCAAAAAGTAGTCATTAAGGATCAGGGAAGCTGGTGAAGACAACCTCACCTTCGACCTTAAGAATGTGCTGTGCTCCACATTATCGCATTATCTTCCACCTGCTTCCATACTGTGACCCTTTTGCTACGATACTGTGACCCTTGCTACGATACTGTGACCCCCTGCTACGATACTGTGACCCCTTGCTACGATACTGTGACCACCTTGCTACGATACTGTGACCCCCTTGCTACGATACTGTGACCCCCTGCTACGATACTGTGATCCCTGCTACGATACTGTGACCCCTGCTACGATACTGTGACCCCCTGCTACGATACTGTGACCCCTTGCTACGATACTGTGACCCCTGCTACGATACTGAGACCCCTGCTACGATACTGTGACCCCTGCTACGATACTGTAACCCCTGCTACGATACTGTGACCCCTTGATACGATACTGTGACCCCTTGCTACGATACTGTGACCCCTGCTACGATACTGTGACCCCTGCTACGATACTGTGGCCCTTGCTACGATACTGTGATCCCTTCCTACGATACTGTGACCCTTGCTACGATACTGTGGCCCCCTTGCTGCGATACTGTGACCCCTGCTACGATACTGTGACCCTTGCTACGATACTGTGACCCTTGCTACGATACTGTGACCCTTGCTACGATACTGTGACCCCTGCTACGATACTGTGACCCCTTGTTGCGATACTGTGACCCCTGCTACGATACTGTGACCCCCTTGCTACGATACTGTGACCCCTTGCTACGATACTGTGATCCCTGCTACGATACTGTGACCCCTACGATACTGTGACCCCCTTGCTACGATACTGTGACCCCTGCTGCGATACTGTGACCCCTGCTACGATACTGGGACCCCTGCTACTATACTGTGATCCCTGCTACGATACTGTGACCCCTACGATACTGTGACCCCCTTGCTACGATACTGTGACCCCCTGCTACGATACTGTGACCCCTGCTACGATACTATGACCCCTGCTACGATACTGTGACCCCTGCTACGATACTGTGACCCTTGCTACGATACTGTGACCCCTGCTACGATACTGTGACCCCTTGCTACGATACTGTGACCCTTGCTACGATACTGTGACCCCTGCTACGATACTGTGGCCCCTTACTACGACACTGTGACCCCTTGCTACGATACTGTGGCCCCCTTGCTACGATACTGTGACCCCTTGCTGCGATACTGTGACCCCTTGCTACGATACTGTGACCCCTTGCTACGATACTGTGACCCCCTTGCTACGATACTGTGACCCCCTTGCTACGATACTGTGACCCCCTTGCTACGATGCTGTGACCCCCTTGCTACGATACTGTGACCCTTGCTACGATACTGTGACCCCCTTGCTACGATACTGTGACCCCTTGCTACGATACTGTGACCCCCTTGCTACGATACTGTGACCCCCTTGCTACGATACTGTGACCCCCTTGCTACGATGCTGTGACCCCCTTGCTACGATACTGTGACCCCTTGCTACGATACTGTGACCCTCTTGCTACGATACTGTGACCCCTTGCTACGATACTGTGACCTCCTTGCTACGATACTGTGACCCCTTGCTACGATACTGTGACCCCTTGCTACGATACTGTGACCCCTTGCTACAATACTGTGACCCCTTGCTACGACACTGTGACCCCTTGCTACGATACTGTGATACCCTTGCTACGATACTGTGACCCTTGCTACGATACTGTGACCCCCTTGCTACGATACTGTGACCTTGCTACAATACTGTGACCCCCCTTGCTACGATACTGTGACCCCCCTTGATACGATACTGGGACCCCCTTCTACGATACTGTGACTCCTGCTACGATACTGTGACCCACTTGCTACGATACTGTGACTCCTGCTACGATACTGTGACCCCCTTGCTACGATACTGTGACCCCCTTGCTACGATACTGTGACCCCTTGCTACAATAATGTGACCCCCTTGCTACGATACTGTGACCCCTTGCTACGATACTGTGACCCCCTTGCTTTTATACTGTGACCCCTTGCTACGATACTGTGACCCCCTTGCTACGATACTGCGACCCCTTGCTACGATACTGTGACCCCCTTGCTACGATACTGTGACCCCCTTGCTACGATACTGTGACCCCCTTGCTACGATACTGTGACCCCTGCTACGATACTGTGACCCCCTGCTATGATACTGTGACAATGGCTACGATACTGTGACCCCCTTGCAACGATACTGTGACATCCTTGCTACGATACTGTGACCCCTGCTATGATACTGTGACCCCTGCTGCGATACTGTGACCCCTGCTACGTTACTGGGACCCCTGCTACTATACTGTGATCCCTGCTACGATACTGTGACCCCTACGATACTGTGACCCCCTTGCTACGATACTGTGACCCCCTGCTACGATACTGTGACCCCTGCTACGATACTATGACCGCTGCTACGATACTGTGACCCCTGCTACGATACTGTGACCCCTGCTACGATACTGTGACCCTTGCTACGATACTGTGACCCCTGCTACGATACTGTGACCCCTTGCTACGATACTGTGACCCTTGCTACGATACTGTGACCCCTGCTACGATACTGTGACCCCTTACTACGATACTGTGACCCCTTGCTACGATACTGTGGCCCCCTTGCTACGATACTGTGACCCCTTGCTGCGATACTGTGACCCCTTGCTACGATACTGTGACCCCCTTGCTACGATACTGTGACCCCCTTGCTACGATGCTGTGACCCCCTTGCTACGATACTGTGACCCCCTTGCTACGATGCTGTGACCCCCTTGCTACGATACTGTGACCCCTTGCTACGATACTGTGACCACCTTGCTACGATACTGTGACTCCTTGCTACGATACTGTGACCCCTTGCTACGATACTGTGACCCCTTGCTACGATACTGTGATACCCTTGCTACGATACTGTGACCCTTGCTACGATACTGTGACCCAATTGCTACGATACTGTGACCTTGCTACAATACTGTGACCCCCCTTGCTACGATACTGTGACCCCCTTGATACGATACTGGGACCCCCTTCTACGATACTGTGACTCCTGCTACGATACTGTGACCCACTTGCTACGATACTGTGACTCCTGGTACGATACTGTGACCCCCTTGCTACGATACTGAGACCCCCTTGCTACGATACTGTGACCCCTTGCTACGATACTGTGACCCCTTGCTACGATACTGTGACCCTTTGCTACAATACTGTGACCCCATTGCTTTTATACTGTGACCCCTTGCTACGATACTGTGACCCCCTTGCTACGATACTGCGACCCCTTGCTACGATACTGTGACCCCCTTGCTACGATACTGTGACCCCCTTGCTACGATACTGTGACCCCCTTGCTACGATACTGTGACCCCCTTGATGCGATACTGTGACCCCCTTGCTACGATACTGTGACCCCTGCTACGATACTGTGACCCCTGCTACGATACTGTGACCCCCTGCTATGATACTGTGACCCTTGCTACGATACTGTGACATCCTTGCTACGATACTGTGACTCTTGCTACGATACTGTGACCCCTGCTACAATACTGTGACCCCTGCTACAATACTGTGACCCCCTGCTACGATACTGTGACCCCTGCTACGATACTGTGACCCCTGCTACGGTATTGTGACCCCTGCTACGATACTGTGACCCCTTGCTACGATACTGTGACCCCTGCTACGATACTCTGACCCCCTGCTACGATACTGTGACCCCTGCTACGATACTGTGACCCCTGCTACGATACTGTGACCCCCTGCTACGATACTGTGACCCCTTGCTACGATACTGTGACCCCTGCTACAATACTGTGACCCCTTGCTATGATACTGTGAACCCTGCTACGATACTGTAACCACTGCTACGATACTGTGACCCCTTGCTACGATACTGTGACCCCTTGCTACGATACTGTGACCCCTGCTACGATACTGTGACCCCTGCTACGATACTGTGACCCCTGCTACGATACTGTGGCCCTTGCTACGATACTGTGATCCCTTCCTACGATACTGTGACCCTTGCTACGATACTGTGGCCCCCTTGCTGCGATACTGTGACCCCTGCTACGATACTGTGACCCTTGCTACGATACTGTGACCCTTGCTACGATACTGTGACCCCCTTGCTACGATACTGTGACCCCTTGCTACGATACTGTGACCCCTGCTGCGATACTGTGACCCCTGCTACGATACTGGGACCCCTGCTACGATACTGTGATCCCTGCTACGATACTGTGACCCCTACGATACTGAGACCCCTTGCTACGATACTGTGACCCCTGCTACAATACTGTGACCCCTGCTACGATACTATGACCCCTGCTACGATACTGTGACCCCTGCTACGATACTGTGACCCTTGCTACGATACTGTGACCCCTGCTACGATACTGTGACCCCTTGCTACGATACTGTGACCCCCTTGCTACGATACTGTGACCCCCTTGCTACGATACTGTGACCCCCTTGCTACGATACTGTGACCCCCTTGCTTCGATACTGTGACCCCCTTGCTACGATGCTGTGACCCCCTTGCTTCGATACTGTGACCCCTTGCTACGATACTGTGACCCCCTTCCTACGATACTGTGACCCCTTGCTACGATACTGTGACCCCATTACTACGATGCTGTGACCCCCTTGCTACGATACTGTGACCCCTTGCTACGATACTGTGACCCCCTTGCTACGATACTGTGACATTTTGCTACGATACTGTGACCCCTTGCTACGATACTGTGACGCCCCTTGCTACGATACTGTGACCCCCCTTGATACGATACTGGGACCCCCTTGCTACGATACTGTGACTCCTGCTACGATACTGTGACCCCCTTGCTACGATACTGTGACTCCTGCTACGATACTGTGACCCCCTTGCTACGATACTGTGACTCCTGGTACGATACTGTGACCCCCTTGCTACGATACTGTGACTCCTGCTACGATACTGTGACCCCCTTGCTACGATACTGTGACCCCCTTGCTACGATACTGTGACCCCCTTGCTACGATACTGTGACCCCCTTGCTTTTATACTGTGACCCCTTGCTACGATACTGTGACCCCCTTACTACGATTCTGTGACCCATTGCTACGATAATGTGACCCCCCTTGCTACGATACTGTGACCCCCTTGCTACGATACTTTGACCCCCTTGCTACGATACTGTGACCCTTGCTACGATACTGTGACCCCTGCTACGATACTGTGACCCCTTGTTACGATACTGTGACCCCCTTGCTACGATAATGTGACCCCCTTGCTACGATACTGTGACCCCCTTGCTACGATACTGTGACCCCCTTGCTACGATACTGTGACCCTTGCTACGATACTGTGACCCCTGCTACAATTCTGTGACCCCCTGCTATGATACTGTGACTCTTGCTACGATACTGTGACCCCCTTGCTATGATACTGTGACCCCTTGCTACGATACTGTGACCCCCTTGCTACGATACTGTGACCCCTTGCTACGATACTGTGACTCACTTGCTACGATAATGTGACCCTTGCCACGATACTGTGACCCTTGCTACAATACTGTAATCCCCCTGTTACGATACTGTGACCCAGCTACGATACTGTGACCCTCTTGCTACGATACTGTGACCCCTTGCTACGATACTGTGACCCCCTGCTACGATACTGTGACCCCCCTTGCTGGGGGTCACAGTGCAACGATACTGCTACGTGCTACGTAGCACTACGTAGTATCACCATTGCTACGATACTGTGACCCCTGGTACGATACTGTGACATCCTTGCTACGATACTGTGACCCCTGCTACGATACTGTGACCCCTTGCTACGATACTGTGACCTGGGCCGGTCAGTGTGATGGTGACATGTTCAAGACACAGGTGAGGGCTCCGTCCCCATTGTTCCACTCCTCGTGTTCACATCTACAATTGAAGAAATTATTCACAGACAAATGCCTGACACATGAGAGGTGTCTTCAATATGAATTAGCTCCGGACTGGTGTATGTGTCTGCCTCTCGTGTACTGGTGTATGTGTCGGCCTCTCGTGTACTGGTGTATGTGTCGGCCTCTCGTGTACTGGTGTATGTGTCTGCCTCTCGTGTACTGGTGTATGTGTCGGCCTCTCGTGTACTGGTGTATGTGTCTGCCTCTCGTGTACTGGTGTATGTGTCGGCCTCTCGTGTACTGGTGTATGTGTCTGCCTCTCGTGTACTGGTGTATGTGTCTGCCTCTCGTGTACTGGTGTATGTGTCTGCCTCTCGTGTACTGGTGTATGTGTCGGCCTCTCGTGTACTGGTGTATGTGTCTGCCTCTCGTGTACTGGTGTATGTGTCTGCCTCTCGTGTACTGGTGTATGTGTCTGCCTCTCGTGTACTGGTGTATGTGTCTGCCTCTCGTGTACTGGTGTATGTGTCTGCCTCTCGTGTACTGGTGTATGTGTCTGCCTCTCGTGTACTGGTGTATGTGTCTGCCTCTCGTGTACTGGTGTATGTGTCTGCCTCTCGTGTACTGGTGTATGTGTCGGCCTCTCGTGTACTGGTGTATGTGTCGGCCTCTCGTGTACTGGTGTATGTGTCGGCCTCTCGTGTACTGGTGTATGTGTCGTGTACTGCCTCTCGTGTCTGGTGTATGTGTCTGCCTCTCGTGTACTGGTGTATGTGTCGGCCTCTCGTGTACTGGTGTATGTGTCGGCCTCTCGTGTACTGGTGTATGTGTCTGCCTCTCGTGTACTGGTGTATGTGTCTGCCTCTCGTGTACTGGTGTATGTGTCGGCCTCTCGTGTACTGGTGTATGTGTCGGCCTCTCGTGGACTGGTGTATGTGTCGGCCTCTCGTGGACTGGTGTATGTGTCTGCCTCTCGTGTACTGGTGTATGTGTCTGCCTCTCGTGTACTGGTGTATGTGTCGGCCTCTCGTGGACTGGTGTATGTGTCTGCCTCTCGTGTACTGGTGTATGTGTCTGCCTCTCGTGTACATCCCGTGAGTAATGTTCCGAGAGTTGTTCTCCACATTTGTCCCTTCATGTTGTCACGAACCAAGTATGTGCCTCATTCATGTTGTCACGAACCAAGTATGTGCCCCATTCATGTTGTCACGAACCAAGTATGTGCCTCATTCATGTTGTCACGAACCAAGTATGTGCCCCATTCATGTTGTCACGAACCAAGTATGTGCCTCATTCATGTTGTCACGAACCAAGTATGTGCCTCATTCATGTTGTCACGAACCAAGTATGTGCCCCATTCATGTTGTCACGAACCAAGTATGTGCCTCATTCATGTTGTCACGAACCAAGTATGTGCCCCATTCATGTTGTCACGAACCAAGTATGTGCCCCATTCATGTTGTCACGAACCAAGTATGTGCTTCATTCATGTTGTCACGAACCAAGTATGTGCCCCATTCATGTTGTCACGAACCAAGTATGTGCCTCATTCATGTTGTCACGAACCAAGTATGTGCCTCATTCATGTTGTCACGAACCAAGTATGTGCCTCATTCATGTTGTCACGAACCAAGTATGTGCCTCATTCATGTTGTCACGAACCAAGTATGTGCTTCATTCATGTTGTCACGAACCAAGTATGTGCCCCATTCATGTTGTCACGAACCAAGTATGTGCCTCATTCATGTTGTCACGAACCAAGTATGTGCCCCATTCATGTTGTCACGAACCAAGTATGTGCCCCATTCATGTTGTCACGAACCAAGTATGTGCCTCATTCCTATTATAATGTATGAAGCATTATACATTCATCACACCTTATTTTACTATGGACTATACGTTTCCAATATTACTGTTTCAGTGCATAAGTGCTATATTATATTAATTTTGTTGCGTGTATAACAGTTTTGACAGTGCATGCAGTACTGCAGTATTGTATTCTATTGTATGAGAGTAGTCAGTGGTGCTGGGCGGTACGATGGGTGCCGTATTAGACCGTACAATTACAGGTGTGTTGGTGTGGGCGTCACTCTTACCTGTGTTGTAGTGTAATACATTAATTAGTGTTTTCGTTTTGAGAAGCCTATTTGAGTGGTTACTCCAGGATGTATAAGATATTACACACTCGTGTTTAGAAGTGTTTGAGAGTGATTATCTCAGTATGGAAGTGTGGTTAGTTAGTTATGTTTGGTGATAGTGAGCCTGGGGGCCGGGGAGTCTGTCTGTGCTGGGGGAGTGACTGTTGCAGGCTGGGTGCTGGGGGGGTGACTGTTGCAGGCTGGGTGCTGGGGGAGTGACTGTTGCAGGCTGGGTGCTGGGGGAGTGACTGTTGCAGGCTGGGTGCTGGGGGAGTGACTGTTGCAGGCTAGGTGCTGGGGGAGTGACTGTTGCAGGCTGGGTGCTGGGGGAGTGACTGTTGCAGGCTGGGTGCTGGGGGAGTGACTGTTGCAGGCTGGGTGCTGGGGGAGTGACTGTTGCAGGCTGGGTGGTGGGGGGGGAGTGACTGTTGCAGGCTGGGTGCTGGGGGAGTGACTGTTGCAGGCTGGGTGCTGGGGGGGTGACTGTTGCAGGCTGGGTGCTGGGGGGGTGACTGTTGCAGGCTGGGGGAGTGACTGTTGCAGGCTGGGTGCTGGGGGAGTGACTGTTGCAGGATGGGTGCTGGGGGGGGGGTGACTGTTACAGGCTGGGTGCTGGGGGAGTAGCTGTTGTTGGATGGGTGCTGGGGGGGTGACTGTTACAGGCTGGGGGAGTGACTGTTCCAGGCTGGGTGCTGGGGGAGTGACTTTTGCAGGCTGGGTGCTGGGGGAGTGACTGTTGCAGGCTGGGTGCTGGGGGAGTGACTGTTGCAGGTTGGGTGCTGGGGGAGTGACTGTTGCAGACTGGGTGCTGGGGGAGTGACTGTTGCAGGCTGGGTGCTGGAGGAGTGACTGTTGCAGGTTGGGTGCTGGGGGAGTGACTGTTGCAGACTGGGTGCTGGGGGAGTGACTGTTGAAGACTGGGTGCTGGGGGAGTGACTGTTGCAGGCTGGGTGCTGGGGGAGTGACTGTTGCAGACTGGGTGCTGGGGGAGTGACTGTTGCAGGCTGGGTGCTGGGGGAGTGACTGTTGCAGGCTGTTGCAGGCTGGGGGAGCGAATGTTGCAGGCTGGGTGCTGGGGGAGAAGCTGTTGCAGGCTGGGTGCTGGGGAGTGACTGTTGCAGGCTGTTGCAGGCTGGGGGAGCGACTGTTGCAGGCTGGGTGCTGGGAGAGCGACTGTTGCAGGCTGGGTGCTGGGGGAGTGACTGTTGCAGGCTGGGTGCTGGGGGAGCGACTGTTGCAGGCTGGGTGCTGGGGGAGCGACTGTTGCAGGCTGGGTGCTGGGGGAGTGACTGTTGCAGGCTGGGTGCTGGGGGAGCGACTGTTGCAGGCTGGGTGCTGGGGGAGCGACTGTTGCAGGCTGGGTGCTGGGGGAGTGACTGTTGCAAGCTGGGTTCTGGGGAGTGACTGTTGCAGGCTGTTGCAGACTGGGGAGCGACTGTTGCAGGCTGGGGAGTGACTGTTGCAGGCTGTTGCAGGCTGGGGAGCGACTGTTGCAGGCTGTTGCAGGCTGGGTGCTGGGGGAGTGACTGTTGGAGGCTGGGTGCTGGGGGAGTGACTGTTGCAGGCTGGGTGCTGGGGGGGTGACTGTTACAGGCTGGGGGAGTGACTGTTCCAGGCTGGGTGCTGGGGGAGTAACTGTTGCAGGATGGGTGCTGGGGGAGTGACTGTTGCAGGCTGGGTGCTGGGGGAGTGACTGTTGCAGGTTGGGTGCTGGGGGAGTGACTGTTGCAGACTGGGTGCTGGGGGAGTGACTGTTGCAGGCTGGGTGCTGGGGGAGTGACTGTTGCAGGTTGGGTGCTGGGGGAGTGACTGTTGCAGGTTGGGTGCTGGGGGAGCGACTGTTGCAGGCTGGGTGCTGGGGGAGTGACTGTTGCAAGCTGGGTTCTGGGGAGTGACTGTTGCAGGCTGTTGCAGACTGGGGAGCGACTGTTGCAGGCTGTTGCAGGCTGGGGAGTGACTGTTGCAGGCTGTTGCAGGCTGGGGAGCGACTGTTGCAGGCTGTTGCAGGCTGGGTGCTGGGGGAGTGACTGTTGGAGGCTGGGTGCTGGGGGAGTGACTGTTGCAGGCTGGGTGCTGGGGGGGTGACTGTTACAGGCTGGGGGAGTGACTGTTCCAGGCTGGGTGCTGGGGGAGTAACTGTTGCAGGATGGGTGCTGGGGGAGTGACTGTTGCAGGCTGGGTGCTGGGGGAGTGACTGTTGCAGGTTGGGTGCTGGGGGAGTGACTGTTGCAGACTGGGTGCTGGGGGAGTGACTGTTGCAGGCTGGGTGCTGGGGGAGTGACTGTTGCAGGTTGGGTGCTGGGGGAGTGACTGTTGAAGGCTGGGTGCTGGGGGAGTGACTGTTGCAGGCTGGGTGCTGGGGGAGTGACTGTTGCAGACTGGGTGCTGGGGGAGTGACTGTTGCAGGCTGGGTGCTGGGGAGTGACTGTTGCAGGCTGTTGCAGACTGGGGAGCGACTGTTGCAGGCTGTTGCAGGCTGGGGAGTGACTGTTGCAGGCTGTTGCAGGCTGGGGAGCGACTGTTGCAGGCTGTTGCAGGCTGGGTGCTGGGGGAGTGACTGTTGGAGGCTGGGTGCTGGGGGAGTGACTGTTGCAGGCTGGGTGCTGGGGGGGTGACTGTTACCGGCTGGGGGAGTGACTGTTCCAGGCTGGGTGCTGGGGTAGTGACTGTTGTAGGCTGGGTGCTGGGGGAGTGACTGTTGCAGGCTGGGTGCTGGGGGAGTGACTGTTGCAGGTTGGGTGCTGGGGGGGTGACTGTTACAGGCTGGGGGAGTGAATGTTACAGGCTGGGTGCTGGGGGAGTGACTGTTACAGGCTGGGTGCTGGGGGAGTGACTGTTGCAGGCTGGGTGCTGGGGGAGTGACTGTTGCAGGCTGGGTGCTGGGGGAGTGACTGTTGCAGGCTGGGTGCTGGGGGAGTGACTGTTGCAGGCTGTTGCAGGCGGGGGGAGTGACTGTTACAGGCTGGGTGCTGGGGGAGTGACTGTTACAGGCTGGGTGCTGGGGGAGTGACTGTTGCAGGCTGGGTGCTGGGGGAGTGACTGTTGCAGGCTGGGTGCTGGGGGAGTGACTGTTGCAGGCTGGGTGCTGGGGGAGTGACTGTTGCAGGTTGGGTGCTGGGGGAGTGACTGTTACAGGCTGGGTGCTAGGGGAGTGACTGGACGTGTTCTGAAGTACCGTGTGATGTGTTATTGTGCCCGAGTATTGTTATATGTCTGGTAATACATGTTATTTAATTGCTAAGGCATTCTCCTTTTTTTACACTGTGTCAGAGGTCATGAGCCCATAATTAAGTGATTAAGTGTGCAGTGTGTCATTATTCCTTGTGACATAGTCTTCGTGTCCCTACCACACAGTAAACTGGTGTCCTAGATATTAATGACGTTTGACAGTCTAATGTGAGTGTGATTAACTGTGACGGGAGCACGAGCCTCGCTCAAGATGCACAGTTCATAACGGGTGTGGGTTTTTTTATCATATATATGCTCAATAATAATTATAAATTATTAATCGTATTATACGCTAAATACTTATAATTGGAATTGAGAGAATTGTATTGACATGAGTTATATTGCATTACATTATAAGCTAGACAAATTATTTTAGCGTTCCTGATGGAATTATAAATGTAAATGCCTCAACATTTATGACAACGAACCGCTGGCAATACTTAGCGTGAGTACCTTGTCACTCATCATGGGTCGTCACTCATCATGGGTCGTCACTTATCATGGGTCGTCACTCATCATGGGTCGTCACTCATCATGGGTCGTCACTCATCATGGGTCGTCACTCATCATGGGTCGTCATTCATCATGGGTCGTCACTCATCATGGGTCGTCACTCATCATGGGTCGTCACTCATCATGGGTCGTCACTCATCATGGGTCGTCACCCAACACTCTGCACTCATTATGTTGGCTGATATGACACCTTGAGTGTACTACCACGCACTTAACCCTCCTCACAACACACCACCGTCCAACATACCACCGACCAACATACCACCGTCCAACATACCACCGTCCAACATACCACCGTCCAACATGCCACCGTCCAACATACCACCGTCCAACATACCACCGTCCAACATGCCACCGTCCAACATACCACCGTCCAACACACCACCGTCCAACATACCACCGTCCAACATACCACCGTCCAACATACCACCGTCCAACATACCACCGTCCAACATGCCACCGTCCAACATACCACCGTCCAACACACCACTGTCCAACATACCACCGTCCAACATGCCACCGTCCAACATACCACCGTCCAACATACCACCGTCCAACACACCACCGTCCAACATACCACCGTCCAACATACCACCGTCCAACATACCACCGACCAACATACCACCGTCCAACATACCACCGTCCAACATACCAGTATGCGCCACCAGTGGACCTCACCACATTAAGGTTAATAATAGAAACTCACAAACTGTTTCCAGACTGGCGTACGGTGGACTGCATCTACGTCCCTCTGTCACAGCTGAGATATAATCAGTTTTCATTGTAGATAGTACCTTATTATTCAGAGTCCATATACATATATCTATATATCTGATACTGCCATTTATGCATTATTAATCTTCACATTGCAGTAGTATTTTTGCATTACATATTTTACTCATTATCTATGAGAGTGCATATTATACTTATTATTATTATATCATAATATATGTTCCACATAGATTAATCTTATGGAATACGCCCCCAAAATGTGTCATGGGAGGCTGCCTCTAGAATTATATAATTTACAGTCATCGCTTAATTAATAGAATTTATTCATATAATCATAGATCTATAAGCCACTGATTTTCTCATTTAATTACTCATTCTGGTCCTTCGAGCTATCTTAGAATTAGTCATTATTTTGCATTTTTAAAATTATAAATTTAATTAGTATTATACTGGAGCCAGAATTCCCCACACCGTCCAACATACCACCGACCAACATACCACCGACCAACATACCACCGTCCAACATACCACCGTCCAACATACCACCATCCAACATACCACCGTCCAACATACCACCGACCAACATACCACCGTCCAACATACCACCGACCAACATACCACCGACCAACATACCACCGTCCAACATACCACCGTCCAACATACCACCGTCCAACATACCACCGTCCAACATACCACCGACCAACATACCACCGACCAACGTACCACCGTCCAACATAGCACCATCCAACATACCACCGTCCAACATACCACCGTCCAACATACCACCGTCCAACATACCACCGACCAACATACCACCGACCAACATACCACGGACCAACATACCACCGTCCAACATACCACCGACCAACATACCACCGTCCAACATACCACCGTCCAACATACCACCGTCCAACATACCACCGACCAACATACCACCGTCCAACATACCACCGTCCAACATACCACCGTCCAACATACCACCGTCCAACATACCACCGACCAACGTACCACCGTCCAAGATACCACCATCCAACATACCACCGTCCAACATACCACCGTCCAACATACCACCGACCAACGTACCACCGTCCAACATACCACCATCCAACATACCACCGACCAACATACCACCGACCAACATACCACCGTCCAACATACCACCGTCCAACATACCACCGTCCAACATACCACCGTCCAACATACCACCGTCCAACATACCACCGTCCAACATACCACCGACCAACGTACCACCGTCCAACATACCACCGTCCAACATACCACCGTCCAACATACTACCGTCCAACATACCACCGTCCAACATACCACCGTCCAACATACCACCGACCAACATACCACAGTCCAACATACCACCGTCCAACATACCACCGTCCAACATACCACCGTCCAACATACCACCGTCCAACATACCACCGTCCAACATACCACCGTCCAACATACCACCGACCAACATACCACCATCCAACATACCACCGTCCAACATACCACCGACCAACATACCACCGTCCAACATACCACCGTCCAACATACCACCGACCAACATACCACCGTCCAACATACCACCGACCAACATACCACCGACCAACATACCACCGACCAACATACCACCGTCCAACATACCACCGTCCAACATACCACTGTCCAACATACCACCGACCAACATACCACCGACCAACATACCACCGTCCAACATACCACCGTCCAACATACCACCGACCAACATACCACCGACCAACATACCACCGTCCAACATACCACCGTCCAACATTCCACTGTCCAACATACCACCGACCAACATACCACCGACCAACATACCACCGACCAACATACCACCGACCAACATACCACCGTCCAACATACCACCGTCCAACATACCACCGACCAACATACCACCGACCAACATACCACCATCCAACATACCACCATCTAACATACCACCGTCCAACATACCACCGACCAACATACCACCATCCAACATACCACCGTCCAACATACCACCGACCAACATACCACCGTCCAACATACCACCGTCCAACATACCACCGACCAACATACCACCGTCCAACATACCACCGACCAACATACCACCGACCAACATACCACCGACCAACATACCACCGTCCAACATACCACCGTCCAACATACCACCGACCAACATACCACCATCCAACATACCACCGTCCAACATACCACCGTCCAACATACCACCGTCCAACATACCACCGACCAACATACCACCATCCAACATACCACCGTCCAACATACCACTGTCCAACATACCACCGACCAACATACCACCGTCCAACATACCACCGTCCAACATACCACCGACCAACATACCACCATCCAACATACCACCGTCCAACATACCACCGTCCAACATACCACCGTCCAACATACCACCGACCATCATACCACCATCCAACATACCACCGTCCAACATACCACCGACCAACATACCACCGACCAACATACCACCGACCAACATACCACCGTCCAACATACCACCGTCCAACATACCACCGACCAACATACCACCATCCAACATACCACCGTCCAACATACCACCGACCAACATACCACCGTCCAACATACCACCGTCCAACATACCACCGTCCAACATACCACTGTCCAACATACCACCGTCCAACATACCACCGACCAACATACCACCATCCAACATACCACCGTCCAACATACCACCGACCAACATACCACCGTCCAACATACCACCGTCCAACATACCACCGTCCAACATACCACCGACCAACATACCACCGTCCAACATACCACCGACCAACATACCACCATCCAACATACCACCGTCCAACATACCACCGACCAACATACCACAGTCCAAGATACCACCGTCCAACATACCACCGTCCAACATACCAGTATGCGCCACCAGTGGACCTCACCACATTAAGGTTAATTATAGAAACTCACAACAATGTATTTCTCTCCAGAGTGTCTTTATCTCTCTCTTTGTGCTCGTTATCTCCTGTCCTTGGTGGATGACCTCGTTATCTCCTGTCCTTGGTGGATGACCTCGTTATCTCCTGTCCTTGGTGGATGACTTCGTTATCTCCTGTCCTTGGTGGATGACCTCGTTATCTCCTGTCCTTGGTGGATGACTTCGTTATCTCCTGTCCTTGGTGGATGACCTCGTTATCTCCTGTCCTTGGTGGATGACTTCGTTATCTCCTGTCCTTGGTGGATGACCTCGTTATCTCCTGTCCTTGGTGGATGACTTCGTTATCTCCTGTCCTTGGTGGATGACCTCGTTATCTCCTGTCCTTGGTGGATGACTTCGTTATCTCCTGTCCTTGGTGGATGACCTCGTTATCTCCTGTCCTTGGTTGATGACCTCGTTATCTCCTGTCCTTGGTGGATGACTTCGTTATCCCCTGTCCTTGGTGGATGACCTCGTTATCCCCTGTCCTTGGTGGATGACCTCGTTATCCCCTGTCCTTGGTGGATGACCTCGTTATCCCCTGTCCTTGGTGGATGACCTCGTTATCCCCTGTCCTTGGTGGATGACCTCGTTATCCCCTGTCCTTGGTGGATGACCTCGTTATCCCCTGTCCTTGGTGGATGACCTCGTTATCTCTTGTCCTTGGTGGATGACCTCGTTATCCCCTGTCCTTGGTTGATGACCTCGTTATCCCCTGTCCTTGGTGGATGACCTCGTTATCTCCTGTCCTTGGTGGATGACCTCGTTATCCCCTGTCCTTGGTTGATGACCTCGTTATCCCCTGTCCTTGGTGGATGACCTCGTTATCCCCTGTCCTTGGTGGATGACCTCGTTATCCCCTGTCCTTGGTGGATGACCTCGTTATCCCCTGTCCTTGGTGGATGACCTCGTTATCCCCTGTCCTTGGTGGATGACCTCGTTATCCCCTGTCCTTGGTGGATGACCTCGTTATCCCCTGTCCTTGGTGGATGACTTCGTTATCTCCTGTCCTTGGTGGATGACCTCGTTATCTCCTGTCCTTGGTTGATGACCTCGTTATCTCCTGTCCTTGGTGGATGACCTCGTTATCCCCTGTCCTTGGTGGATGACCTCGTTATCCCCTGTCCTTGGTGGATGACCTCGTTATCCCCTGTCCTTGGTGGATGACCTCGTTATCCCCTGTCTTTGGGGGATGACCTCGTTATCCCCTGTCCTTGGTGGATGACCTCGTTATCCCCTGTCCTTGGTGGATGACCTCGTTATCCCCTGTCCTTGGTGGATGACCTCGTTATCCCCTGTCCTTGGTGGATGACCTCGTTATCCCCTGTCCTTGGTGGATGACCTCGTTATCCCCTGTCCTTGGTGGATGACCTCGTTATCTCCTGTCCTTGGTGGATGACCTCGTTATCCCCTGTCCTTGGTGGATGACCTCGTTATCTCCTGTCCTTGGTGGATGACCTCGTTATCTCCTGTCCTTGGTGGATGACCTCGTTATCCCCTGTCCTTGGTGGATGACCTCGTTATCCCCTGTCCTTGGTGGATGACCTCGTTATCTCCTGTCCTTGGTGGATGACCTCGTTATCTCCTGTCCTTGGTGGATGACCTCGTTATCCCCTGTCCTTGGTGGATGACCTCGTCATCTCCTGTCCTTGGTGGATGACCTCGTCATCCCCTGTCCTTGGTGAATGACCTCGTCATCCCCTGTCCTTGGTGGATGACCTCGTTATCCCCTGTCCTTGGTGGATGACCTCGTTATCCCCTGTCCTTGGTGGATGACCTCGTTATCCCCTGTCCTTGGTGGATGACCTCGTTATCCCCTGTCCTTGGTGGATGACCTCGTTATCCCCTGTCCTTGGTGGATGACCTCGTTATCCCCTGTCCTTGGTGGATGACCTCGTTATCCCCTGTCCTTGGTGGATGACCTCGTTATCCCCTGTCCTTGGTGGATGACCTCGTTATCCCCTGTCCTTGGTGGATGACCTCGTTATCCCCTGTCCTTGGTGGATGACCTCGTTATCCCCTGTCCTTGGTGGATGACCTCGTTATCCCCTGTCTTTGGTGGATGACCTCGTTATCCCCTGTCCTTGGTGGATGACCTCGTTATCCCCTGTCCTTGGTGGATGACCTCGTTATCCCCTGTCCTTGGTGGATGACCTCGTTATCCCCTGTCCTTGGTGGATGACCTCGTTATCCCCTGTCCTTGGTGGATGACCTCGTTATCCCCTGTCCTTGGTGGATGACCTCGTTATCCCCTGTCCTTGGTGGATGACCTCGTTTTCCCCTGTCCTTGGTGGATGACCTCGTTATCTCCTGTCCTTGGTGGATGACCTCGTTATCCCCTGTCCTTGGTGGATGACCTCGTTATCTCCTGTCCTTGGTGGATGACCTCGTTATCCCCTGTCCTTGGTGGATGACCTCGTTATCCCCTGTCCTTGGTGGATGACCTCGTTATCCCCTGTCCTTGGTGGATGACCTCGTTATCCCCTGTTCTTGATGGATGACCTCGTTATCCCCTGTCCTTGGTGGATGACCTCGTTATCCCCTGTCCTTGGTGGATGACCTCGTTATCCCCTGTCCTTGGTGGATGACCTCGTTATCTCCTGTCCTTGGTGGATGACCTCGTTATCTCCTGTCCTTGGTGGATGACCTCGGTATCCCCTGTCCTTGATGGATGACCTCGTCATCTCCTGTCCTTGGTGGATGACCTCGTCATCCCCTGTCCTTGGTGGATGACCTCGTTATCCCCTGTCCTTGGTGGATGACCTCGTTATCCCCTGTCCTTGGTGGATGACCTCGTTATCCCCTGTCCTTGGTGGATGACCTCGTTATCCCCTGTCCTTGGTGGATGACCTCGTTATCCCCTGTCCTTGGTGGATGACCTCGTTATCCCCTGTCCTTGGTGGATGACCTCGTTATCCCCTGTCCTTGGTGGATGACCTCGTTATCCCCTGTCCTTGGTGGATGACCTCGTTATCCCCTGTCCTTGGTGGATGACCTCGTTATCCCCTGTCCTTGGTGGATGACCTCGTTATCCCCTGTCCTTGGTGGATGACCTCGTTATCCCCTGTCCTTGGTGGATGACCTCGTTATCCCCTGTCCTTGGTGGATGACCTCGTTATCCCCTGTCCTTGGTGGATGACCTCGTTATCCTCTGTCCTTGGTGGATGACCTCGTTATCCCCTGTCCTTGGTGGATGACCTCGTTATCCCCTGTCCTTGGTGGATGACCTCGTTATCTCCTGTCCTTGGTGGATGACCTCGTTATCCCCTGTCCTTGGTGGATGACCTCGTTATCTCCTGTCCTTGGTGGATGACCTCGTTATCTCCTGTCCTTGGTGGATGACCTCGTTATCCCCTGTCCTTGGTGGATGACCTCGTTATCTCCTGTCCTTGGTGGATGACCTCGTTATCCCCTGTCCTTGGTGGATGACCTCGTTATCCCCTGTCCTTGGTGGATGACCTCGTTATCCCCTGTCCTTGGTGGATGACCTCGTTATCCCCTGTCCTTGGTGGATGACCTCGTTATCCCCTGTCCTTGGTGGATGACCTCGTTATAACCTGTCTGACTGACGACTTTGCGATACATGGAATACTAATGACGTAAAATTTCCAAATTTTTAAATGTTATTGAATGATTTCGGAATACATGCACGGTGGTTATGATGTGGGGCGCCTATATATATATATATATATATATATATATATATATATATATATATATATATATATATATATATATATATATATATATATATATATATATATATATATATATATATATATATATATATACCACCAAGACGACACGCACTAGTCTTCCCTGCCCGTCTTAACCTGTTCATTATTCTCAATTTAACCAACCAATCCAACCATTCATTGTTCCAGCCAATAAAAGATTGATCCCCACCTGTCTCCTCCATCGTCGAGAGTCAAGCCTTCACTCTCCATCACTCTCCCTCTCTCTTACCTGTCACTCAAGACGTTTGTGTCAAGGAGAAGAGAAAACGGGAGAGAGAGAGAGAGGGGGGGGAGGGAGAGAGAGAGAGAGAGGGGGAGGGAGAGAGAGAGAGAGAGAGAGAGAGAGAGAGAGAGAGAGAGAGAGAGAGAGAGAGAGAGAGAGAGAGAGAGAGAGAGAGAGCCAGAGAGCCAGCCGAGCAATAATCGTCATACAAAGACGGTGAACATTACAGTGAGCTAATACACTCATTACAGTGAGTACAGTAATGTGGCTCCGCTCTGGCAGTGGTGTAATCTGGTGGGTGTGGCATGACCAGGTGTGGCATGACCAGGTGTGGCATGACCAGGTGTGGCATGACCAGGTGTGCCACCTGTGTTGTTACCAGACACACTCACACTCGTGGGAGGAAGTGTGCTCAGGGGGGCTGAGGACACACTCACACTCGTGGGAGGAAGTGTGCTCAGGGGGGCTGAGGACACACTCACACTCGTGGGAGGAAGTGTGCTCAGGGGGTTGAGGACATACTCACACTCGTGGGAGGTAGTGTGCTCAGGGGGGCTGAGGACAGACTCACACTCGCGGGAGGTAGTGTGCTCAGGGGGGCTGAGGACACACTCACACTCGTGGGAGGTAGTGTGCTCAGGGGGGCTGAGGACAGACTCACACTCGCGGGAGGTAGTGTGCTCAGGGGGGCTGAGGACACACTCACACTCGCGGGAGGAAGTGTGCTCAGGGGAGCTGAGGACACACTCACACTCGCGGGAGGTAGTGTGCTCAGGGGAGCTGAGGACACACTCACACTCGTGGGAGGTAGTGTGCTCAGGGGGCTGAGGACACACTCACACTCGTGGGAGGTAGTGTGCTCAGGGGGGCTGAGGACACACTCACACTCGTGGGAGGTAGTGTGCTCAGGGGGGCGGAGGACACACTCACACTCGTGGGAGGTAGTGTGCTCAGGGGGGCGGAGGACATACTCACACTCGTGGGAGGTAGTGTGCTCAGGGGGGCGGAGGACACACTCACACTCGCGGGAGGAAGTGTGCTCAGGGGAGCTGAGGACACACTCACACTCGTGGGAGGTAGTGTGCTCAGGGGGCTGAGGACACACTCACACTCGTGGGAGGTAGTGTGCTCAGGGGGGCTGAGGACACACTCACACTCGTGGGAGGTAGTGTGCTCAGGGGGGCGGAGGACACACTCACACTCGTGGGAGGTAGTGTGCTCAGGGGGGCGGAGGACATACTCACACTCGTGGGAGGTAGTGTGCTCAGGGGGGCGGAGGACACACTCACACTCGTGGGAGGAAGTGTGCTCAGGGGAGCTGAGGACACACTCACACTCGCGGGAGGTAGTGTGCTCAGGGGGGCTGAGGACACACTCACACTCGCGGGAGGTAGTGTGCTCAGGGGGCTGAGGACACACTCACACTCGTGGGAGGAAGTGTGCTCAGGGGAGCTGAGGACACACTCACACTCGCGGGAGGTAGTGTGCTCAGGGGGGCTGAGGACACACTCACACTCGTGGGAGGTAGTGTGCTCAGGGGGGCTGAGGACACACTCACACTCGTGGGAGGAAGTGTGCTCAGGGGAGCTGAGGACACACTCACACTCGCGGGAGGTAGTGTGCTCAGGGTGCTTAGGACACACTCACACTCGCGGGAGGTAGTGTGCTCAGGGTGCTGAGGACACACTCACACTCGTGGGAGGAAGTGTGCTCAGGGGAGCTGAGGACACACTCACACTCGTGGGAGGAAGTGTGCTCAGGGGAGCTGAGGACACACTCACACTCGTGGGAGGAAGTGTGCTCAGGGGAGCTGAGGACACACTCACACTCGTGGGAGGAAATTAAAGAGACTAATGCATATTGGTCGGTGGGGGCGGGGCCGCCAGGAAAGGTGAGGCACGCAGCATTAGTTGGACGGAAGCTAATGATTAATCTAAACTGTGGCTCCTGCTGCACCTTCCTCAGTATTTCCCTGCCAAGTCCTACCTTTTTCCCTCAAAACCTCACAAATATTTTTTTTATATTATATTCGATTTGCAGAAGGTGTGTTAATTGTTCCTTGGCATTTCAATATAATAATGTAGTCAGTTACATTTGACTTTTTATGGTTAGTTATGGGTCATGCTAATCACTGTTCACTCCGAGGCTTCGTAAAGTTCTCCAGCTGGAGTGATAAGCACGCAACACCCTCGTTAACCTTCCTTTGCTTAAACAACTTTTATCAGAGGTCGTTCCTTGATGACAGCACCCACTCGCCCCATCCATTCCTACTCTCCCCATCCTTGTCCCCTCGCCCCATCCATTCCTACTCTCCCCATCCTTGTCCCCTCGCCCCATCCATTCCTACTCTCCCCATCCTTGTCCCCTCGCCCCATCCATTCCTACTCTCCCCATCCTTGTCCCCTCGCCCCATCTGTCCCCAGCCACGCTACCAGCCTCTCACACACCTGAAAAACTCTCTTGCTCTTATACCGTTGCTTCCACACACTTTCCTTCACTCCCGCCCCCACACACCCAACACCTGCCCCCACACACCCAACACCTGCCCCCACACACCCAACACCCGCCCCCATACACCCAACTCCCGCCCCCTCACACCCAACACCTACCACACACACCCAACAACCGCCCCCCACACACCCAACACCTGCCCCACACACCCAACAACCGCCCCCACACACCCAACACCTGCCCCACACACCCAACACCCGCCCCCACACACCCAACACCGCCCCAACACACCCAACCCCCACCCTCACACACCCAGCACCCGCCCCCTCACACCCAACACCCGCCCCCACACACCCAACACCCGCCCCACACACGCAACACCCGTCCTCACACACCCAACACCCGCCCCACACACCCAACACCTGCCCCCACACACCCAACACCCGCCCCACACACCCAACACCCGCCCCACACACCCAACACCCGCCCTCCACACACTCCCCCAGTGACACACTGACTACTGCCTCCCCCAGTGACACACTGACTACTGCCTCCCCCAGTGACACACTGACTACTGCCTCTCCCAGTGACACACTGACTACTGCCTCCCCCAGTGACACACTGACTACTGCCTCTCCCACTGACACACTGACTACTGCCTCCCCCAGTGACACACTGACTACTGCCTCCCCCAGTGACACACTGACTACTGCCTCTCCTAGTGACACACTGACTACTGCCTCCCACAGTGACACACTGACTACTGCCTCCCCCAGTGACACACTGACTACTGCCTCCCCCAGTGACACACTGACTACTGCCTCCCCCAGTGACACACTGACTACTGCCTCCCCCAGTGACACACTGACTACTGCCTCCCCCAGTGACACACTGACTACTGCCTCCCCCAGTGACACACTGACTACTGCCTCCCCCAGTGACACACTGACTACTGCCTCCCCCATTGACACACTGACTACTGCCTCCCCCAGTGTCACACTGACTACTGCCTCCCCCAGTGACACACTGACTACTGCCTCCCCCAGTGACACACTGACTACTGCCTCCCCCAGTGACACACTGACTACTGCCTACCCCAGTGACACACTGACTACTGCCTCCCCCAGTGACACACTGACTACTGCCTCCCCCAGTGACACACTGACTACTGCCTCCCCCAGTGACACACTGACTACTGCCTCCACCACTGACTACTGCCTCCCCCAGTGACACACTGACTACTGCCTCCACCACTGACTACTGCCTCCCCCAGTGACACACTGACTACTGCCTCCCCCACTGACACACTGACTACTGCCTCCCCCAGTGACACACTGACTACTGTCTCCCCCACTGACACACTGACTACTGCCTCCCCCACTGACACACTGACTACTGCCTCCCCCAGTGACTCACTGACTACTGCCTCCCCCACTGACACACTGACTACTGCCTCCCTCAGTGACACACTGACTACTGCCTCCCCCACTGACTACTGCCTCCCCCAGTGACACACTGACTACTGCGTCCCCCACTGACACACTGACTACTGCCTCCCCCAGTGACACACTGACTACTGCCTCCCCCAGTGACACACTGACTACTGCCTCCCCCACTGACACACTGACTACTGCCTCCCCCAGTGACACACTGACTACTGCCTCCCCCAGTGACACTCTGACTACTGCCTCCCTCACTGACACCCTGACTACTGCCTCCCCCAGTGACACACTGACTACGGCCTCCCCCAGTGACACACTGACTACTGCCTCCCCCACTGACACACTGACTACTGCCTCCCCCAGTGACACACTGACTACTGCCTCCCCCAGTGACACTCTGACTACTGCCTCCCTCACTGACACACTGACTACTGCCTCCCCCAGTGACACACTGACTACTGCCTCCCCCAGTGACACACTGACTACTGCCTCCCCCAGTGACACCCTGACTACTGCCTCCCCCAGTGACACACTGACTACTGCCTCCCTCAGTGACACACTGAGTACTGCCTCCCCCACTGACTACTGCCTCCCTCACTGATACCCTGACTACTGCCTCCCCCAGTGACACACTGACTACTGCCTCCCCCAGTGACACACTGACTACTGCCTCCCCCAGTGACACACTGACTACTGCCTCCATCAGTGACACACTGACTACTGCCTCCCCCAGTGACACACTGACTACTGTCTCCCCCACTGACACACTGACTACTGCCTCCCCCACTGACACACTGACTACTGCCTCCCCCAGTGACACACTGACTACTGCCTCCCCCACTGACACACTGACTACTGCCTCCCTCAGTGACACACTGACTACTGCCTCCCCCACTGACACACTGACTACTGCCTCCCCCACTGACACACTGACTACTGCCTCCCCCACTGACTACTGCCTCCCCCAGTGACACACTGACTACTGCGTCCCCCAGTGACACACTGACTACTGCCTCCCCCACTGACACACTGACTACTGCCTCCCCCAGTGACACACTGACTATTGCCTCCCCCAGTGACACACTGACTACTGCCTCCCCCACTGACACACTGACTACTGCCTCCCCCAGTGACACACTGACTACTGCCTCCCCCAGTGACACTCTGACTACTGCCTCCCTCACTGACACCCTGACTACTGCCTCCCCCAGTGACACACTGACTACTGCCTCCCCCAGTGACACACTGACTACTGCCTCCCCCACTGACACACTGACTACTGCCTCCCCCAGTGACACACTGACTACTGCCTCCCCCAGTGACACTCTGACTACTGCCTCCCTCACTGACACACTGACTACTGCCTCCCCCACTGACACACTGACTACTGCCTCCCCCACTGACACACTGACTACTGCCTCCCCCACTGACACACTGACTACTGCCTCCCTCACTGACACACTGACTACTGCCTCCCTCACTGACACACTGACTACTGCCTCCCCCACTGACACACTGACTACTGCCTCCACCACTGACACACTGACTACTGCCTCCCACACTGACACACTGACTACTGCCTCCCCCACTGACACACTGACTACTGCCTCCCTCACTGACACACTGACTACTGCCTCCCCCAGTGACACACTGACTACTGCTTCCCCCACTGACACACTGACTACTGCCTCCCCCAGTGACACACTGACTACTGCCTCCCCCAGTGACACACTGACTACTGCCTCCCCCACTGACACACTGACTACTGCCTCCCCCAGTGACACACTGACTACTGCCTCCCCCAGTGACACTCTGACTACTGCCTCCCTCACTGACACCCTGACTACTGCCTCCCCCAGTGACACACTGACTACGGCCTCCCCCAGTGACACACTGACTACTGCCTCCCCCACTGACACACTGACTACTGCCTCCCCCAGTGACACACTGACTACTGCCTCCCCCAGTGACACTCTGACTACTGCCTCCCTCACTGACACACTGACTACTGCCTCCCCCAGTGACACACTGACTACTGCCTCCCCCAGTGACACACTGACTACTGCCTCCCCCAGTGACACCCTGACTACTGCCTCCCCCAGTGACACACTGACTACTGCCTCCCTCAGTGACACACTGAGTACTGCCTCCCCCACTGACTACTGCCTCCCTCACTGATACCCTGACTACTGCCTCCCCCAGTGACACACTGACTACTGCCTCCCCCAGTGACACACTGACTACTGCCTCCCCCAGTGACACACTGACTACTGCCTCCATCAGTGACACACTGACTACTGCCTCCCCCAGTGACACACTGACTACTGTCTCCCCCACTGACACACTGACTACTGCCTCCCCCACTGACACACTGACTACTGCCTCCCCCAGTGACACACTGACTACTGCCTCCCCCACTGACACACTGACTACTGCCTCCCTCAGTGACACACTGACTACTGCCTCCCCCACTGACACACTGACTACTGCCTCCCCCACTGACACACTGACTACTGCCTCCACCACTGACTACTGCCTCCCCCAGTGACACACTGACTACTGCCTCCACCACTGACTACTGCCTCCCCCAGTGACACACTGACTACTGCCTCCCCCACTGACACACTGACTACTGCCTCCCCCAGTGACACACTGACTACTGTCTCCCCCACTGACACACTGACTACTGCCTCCCCCACTGACACACTGACTACTGCCTCCCCCAGTGACTCACTGACTACTGCCTCCCCCACTGACACACTGACTACTGCCTCCCTCAGTGACACACTGACTACTGCCTCCCCCACTGACTACTGCCTCCCCCAGTGACACACTGACTACTGCGTCCCCCACTGACACACTGACTACTGCCTCCCCCAGTGACACACTGACTACTGCCTCCCCCAGTGACACACTGACTACTGCCTCCCCCACTGACACACTGACTACTGCCTCCCCCAGTGACACACTGACTACTGCCTCCCCCAGTGACACTCTGACTACTGCCTCCCTCACTGACACCCTGACTACTGCCTCCCCCAGTGACACACTGACTACGGCCTCCCCCAGTGACACACTGACTACTGCCTCCCCCACTGACACACTGACTACTGCCTCCCCCAGTGACACACTGACTACTGCCTCCCCCACTGACACACTGACTACTGCCTCCCCCAGTGACACACTGACTACTGCCTCCCCCAGTGACACACTGACTACTGCTTCCCCCACTGACACACTGACTACTGCCTCCCCCAGTGACACACTGACTACTGCCTCCCCCAGTGACACTCTGACTACTGCCTCCCTCACTGACACCCTGACTACTGCCTCCCCCAGTGACACACTGACTACTGCCTCCCCCAGTGACACACTGACTACTGCCTCCCCCAGTGACACACTGACTACTGCCTCCCCCAGTGACACACTGACTACTGCTTCCCCCACTGACACACTGACTACTGCCTCCCCCAGTGACACACTGACTACTGCCTCCCCCAGTGACACACTGACTACTGCCTCCCCCACTGACACACTGACTACTGCCTCCCTCAGTGACACACTGACTACTGCCTCCCCCCAGTGACACACTGACTACTGCCTCCCCCACTGACTACTGCCTCCCCCACTGACACACTGACTACTGCCTCCCCCACTGACACACTGACTACTGCCTCCCCCACTGACTACTGCCTCCCCCAGTGACACACTGACTACTGCCTCCCCCACTGACTACTGCCTCCCCCAGTGACACACTGACTACTGCGTCCCCCAGTGACACACTGACTACTGCCTCCCCCAGTGACACACTGACTACTGCTTCCCCCACTGACACACTGACTACTGCCTCCCCCAGTGACACACTGACTACAGCCTCCCCCAGTGACACTCTGACTACTGCCTCCCTCACTGACACCCTGACTACTGCCTCCCCCAGTGACACACTGACTACTGCCTCCCCCAGTGACACACTGACTACTGCCTCCCCCAGTGACACACTGACTACTGCCTCCACCACTGACTACTGCCTCCCCCAGTGACACACTGACTACTGCCTCCACCACTGACTACTGCCTCCCCCAGTGACACACTGACTACTGCCTCCCCCACTGACACACTGACTACTGCCTCCCCCAGTGACACACTGACTACTGTCTCCCCCCACTGACACACTGACTACTGCCTCCCCCACTGACACACTGACTACTGCCTCCCCCAGTGACTCACTGACTACTGCCACCCCCACTGACACACTGACTACTGCCTCCCTCAGTGACACACTGACTACTGCCTCCCCCACTGACTACTGCCTCCCCCAGTGACTCACTGACTACTGCGTCCCCCACTGACACACTGACTACTGCCTCCCCCAGTGACACACTGACTACTGCCTCCCCCAGTGACACTCTGACTACTGCCTCCCTCACTGACACACTGACTACTGCCTCCCCCAGTGACACACTGACTACTGCCTCCCCCAGTGACACTCTGACTACTGCCTCCCTCACTGACACCCTGACTACTGCCTCCCCCAGTGACACACTGACTACGGCCTCCCCCAGTGACACACTGACTACTGCCTCCCCCACTGACACACTGACTACTGCCTCCCCCAGTGACACACTGACTACTGCCTCCCCCAGTGACACTCTGACTACTGCCTCCCTCACTGACACACTGACTACTGCCTCCCCCAGTGACACACTGACTACTGCCTCCCCCAGTGACACACTGACTACTGCCTCCCCCAGTGACACCCTGACTACTGCCTCCCCCAGTGACACACTGACTACTGCCTCCCTCAGTGACACACTGAGTACTGCCTCCCCCACTGACTACTGCCTCCCTCACTGATACCCTGACTACTGCCTCCCCCAGTGACACACTGACTACTGCCTCCCCCAGTGACACACTGACTACTGCCTCCCCCAGTGACACACTGACTACTGCCTCCATCAGTGACACACTGACTACTGCCTCCCCCAGTGACACACTGACTACTGTCTCCCCCACTGACACACTGACTACTGCCTCCCCCACTGACACACTGACTACTGCCTCCCCCAGTGACACACTGACTACTGCCTCCCCCACTGACACACTGACTACTGCCTCCCTCAGTGACACACTGACTACTGCCTCCCCCACTGACACACTGACTACTGCCTCCCCCACTGACACACTGACTACTGCCTCCCCCACTGACTACTGCCTCCCCCAGTGACACACTGACTACTGCGTCCCCCAGTGACACACTGACTACTGCCTCCCCCACTGACACACTGACTACTGCCTCCCCCAGTGACACACTGACTATTGCCTCCCCCAGTGACACACTGACTACTGCCTCCCCCACTGACACACTGACTACTGCCTCCCCCAGTGACACACTGACTACTGCCTCCCCCAGTGACACTCTGACTACTGCCTCCCTCACTGACACCCTGACTACTGCCTCCCCCAGTGACACACTGACTACTGCCTCCCCCAGTGACACACTGACTACTGCCTCCCCCACTGACACACTGACTACTGCCTCCCCCAGTGACACACTGACTACTGCCTCCCCCAGTGACACTCTGACTACTGCCTCCCTCACTGACACACTGACTACTGCCTCCCCCACTGACACACTGACTACTGCCTCCCCCACTGACACACTGACTACTGCCTCCCCCACTGACACACTGACTACTGCCTCCCTCACTGACACACTGACTACTGCCTCCCTCACTGACACACTGACTACTGCCTCCCCCACTGACACACTGACTACTGCCTCCACCACTGACACACTGACTACTGCCTCCCACACTGACACACTGACTACTGCCTCCCCCACTGACACACTGACTACTGCCTCCCTCACTGACACACTGACTACTGCCTCCCCCAGTGACACACTGACTACTGCTTCCCCCACTGACACACTGACTACTGCCTCCCCCAGTGACACACTGACTACTGCCTCCCCCAGTGACACACTGACTACTGCCTCCCCCACTGACACACTTACTACTGCCTCCCCCAGTGACACACTGACTACTGCCTCCCCCAGTGACACTCTGACTACTGCCTCCCTCACTGACACCCTGACTACTGCCTCCCCCAGTGACACACTGACTACGGCCTCCCCCAGTGACACACTGACTACTGCCTCCCCCACTGACACACTGACTACTGCCTCCCCCAGTGACACACTGACTACTGCCTCCCCCAGTGACACTCTGACTACTGCCTCCCTCACTGACACACTGACTACTGCCTCCCCCAGTGACACACTGACTACTGCCTCCCCCAGTGACACACTGACTACTGCCTCCCCCAGTGACACCCTGACTACTGCCTCCCCCAGTGACACACTGACTACTGCCTCCCTCAGTGACACACTGAGTACTGCCTCCCCCACTGACTACTGCCTCCCTCACTGATACCCTGACTACTGCCTCCCCCAGTGACACACTGACTACTGCCTCCCCCAGTGACACACTGACTACTGCCTCCCCCAGTGACACACTGACTACTGCCTCCATCAGTGACACACTGACTACTGCCTCCCCCAGTGACACACTGACTACTGTCTCCCCCACTGACACACTGACTACTGCCTCCCCCACTGACACACTGACTACTGCCTCCCCCAGTGACACACTGACTACTGCCTCCCCCACTGACACACTGACTACTGCCTCCCTCAGTGACACACTGACTACTGCCTCCCCCACTGACACACTGACTACTGCCTCCCCCACTGACACACTGACTACTGCCTCCACCACTGACTACTGCCTCCCCCAGTGACACACTGACTACTGCCTCCACCACTGACTACTGCCTCCCCCAGTGACACACTGACTACTGCCTCCCCCACTGACACACTGACTACTGCCTCCCCCAGTGACACACTGACTACTGTCTCCCCCACTGACACACTGACTACTGCCTCCCCCACTGACACACTGACTACTGCCTCCCCCAGTGACTCACTGACTACTGCCTCCCCCACTGACACACTGACTACTGCCTCCCTCAGTGACACACTGACTACTGCCTCCCCCACTGACTACTGCCTCCCCCAGTGACACACTGACTACTGCGTCCCCCACTGACACACTGACTACTGCCTCCCCCAGTGACACACTGACTACTGCCTCCCCCAGTGACACACTGACTACTGCCTCCCCCACTGACACACTGACTACTGCCTCCCCCAGTGACACACTGACTACTGCCTCCCCCAGTGACACTCTGACTACTGCCTCCCTCACTGACACCCTGACTACTGCCTCCCCCAGTGACACACTGACTACGGCCTCCCCCAGTGACACACTGACTACTGCCTCCCCCACTGACACACTGACTACTGCCTCCCCCAGTGACACACTGACTACTGCCTCCCCCACTGACACACTGACTACTGCCTCCCCCAGTGACACACTGACTACTGCCTCCCCCAGTGACACACTGACTACTGCTTCCCCCACTGACACACTGACTACTGCCTCCCCCAGTGACACACTGACTACTGCCTCCCCCAGTGACACACTGACTACTGCCTCCCACACTGACACCCTGACTACTGCCTCCCCCAGTGACACACTGACTACTGCCTCCCCCAGTGACACACTGACTACTGCCTCCCCCAGTGACACACTGACTACTGCCTCCCCCAGTGACACACTGACTACTGCTTCCCCCACTGACACACTGACTACTGCCTCCCCCAGTGACACACTGACTACTGCCTCCCCCAGTGACACACTGACTACTGCCTCCCCCCCTGACACACTGACTACTGCCTCCCTCAGTGACACACTGACTACTGCCTCCCCCCAGTGACACACTGACTACTGCCTCCCCCACTGACACACTGACTACTGCCTCCCCCACTGACACACTGACTACTGCCTCCCCCACTGACTACTGCCTCCCCCAGTGACACACTGACTACTGCCTCCCCCACTGACTACTGCCTCCCCCAGTGACACACTGACTACTGCGTCCCCCAGTGACACACTGACTACTGCCTCCCCCAGTGACACACTGACTACTGCTTCCCCCACTGACACACTGACTACTGCCTCCCCCAGTGACACACTGACTACAGCCTCCCCCAGTGACACTCTGACTACTGCCTCCCTCACTGACACCCTGACTACTGCCTCCCCCAGTGACACACTGACTACTGCCTCCCCCAGTGACACACTGACTACTGCCTCCCCCAGTGACACACTGACTACTGCCTCCCCCAGTGACACACTGACTACTGCTTCCCCCACTGACACACTGACTACTGCCTCCCCCAGTGACACACTGACTACTGCCTCCCCCAGTGACACACTGACTACTGCCTCCCCCACTGACACACTGACTACTGCCTCCCTCAGTGACACACTGACTACTGCCTCCCCCCAGTGACACACTGACTACTGCCTCTCCCACTGACACACTGACTACTGCCTCCCCCACTGACACACTGACTACTGCCTCCCCCAGTGACACACTGACTACTGCCTCCCCCAGTGACACACTGACTACTGCCTCCCCCACTGACACACTGACTACTGCCTCCCCCACTGACACACAGACTACTGCCTCCCCCCAGGACACACTGACTACTGCCTCCCCCCAGTGACACACTGACTACTGCCTCCCCCACTGACACACTGACTACTGCCTCCCCCACTGACACACTGACTACTGCCTCCCCCAGTGACACACTGACTACTGCCTCCCCCACTGACACACTGACTACTGCCTCCCTCACTGACACACTGACTACTGCCTCCCCCACTGACACACTGACTACTGCCTCCCCCACTGACACACTGACTACTGCCTCCCCCACTGACACACTGACTACTGCCTCCCCGACTGACACACTGACTACTGCCTCCCCCACTGACACACTGACTACTGCCTCCCCGACTGACACACTGACTACTGCCTCCCCGACTGACACACTGACTACTGCCTCCCCGACTGACACACTGACTACTGCCTCCCCCACTGACACACTGGATATCAATGAGGGCGACGATAAAGCAGTCAAAAGAACTTTGTAAATCGTGAAGATTTATACACAAGGAGAGGAATGTCAAGGATGGTGACGTGTGCTACTTCAAGTTTATTTTGCCAGGAATGACTTGGGTGGGAAGAACACCGGCGCGGACCTCTCTGTGTGTTACATATATTGTGTCTTGTTGTGGTGGACGGTGTTGTGTTGTAGTGTTCCCGGGGAGCTGTGGAGCTCTTGTGGTTGTGGATGTGTTGTAGTCTTCATGCGCTGGTATTATCACTACCACGCTATATGGTCCACCTACCTACCTACCAGTCAACCATTTAACTGGTAAACCAGTCAGCAAGACAGACAGCGAGACAGATTATGAACACCTTGGATCATCACTAATAATTGCCAAGCCTTGCACCTCTCTACCCCTCCTCCCCCCCCCTTCCTCCTGTGCAATCCCCTTCCTGCTAATTTGAGATATAATGAGCACGGCCTCTCCTGTTATCCTCTCCTGTTGTCCTCTCCTGTTGTCCTCTCCTGTTGTCCTCTCCTGTTGTCCTCTCCTGTTGTCCTCTCCTGTTGTCCTCTCCTGTTGGCCTCTCCTGTTGGCCTCTCCTGTTGTCCTCTCCTGTTGTCCTCTCCTGTTGTCCTCTCCTGTTGTCCTCTCCTGTTGTCCTCTGCATGTTAAGACCAGTTGCAGGTGTTGTAGGTGTTGCAGGTGTTGTAGGTGTTGCAGGTGTTGTAGGTGTTGCAGGTGTTGTAGGTGTTGCAGGTGTTACAGGTGTTGCAGGTGTTGTAGGTGTTGCAGGTGTTGCAGGTGTTGTAGGTGTTGCAGGTGTTGTAGGTGTTGCAGGTGTTGTAGGTGTTGCAGGTGTTGTAGGTGTTGCAGGTGTTGTAGGTGTTGCAGGTGTTGTAGGTGTTGCAGGTGTTGTAGGTGTTGCAGGTGTTGTAGGTGTTACAGGTGTTGTAGGTGTTGCAGGTGTTGTAGGTGTTGCAGGTGTTGTAGGTGTTACAGGTGTTACAGGTGTTGTAGGTGTTGCAGGTGTTGCAGGTGTTGCAGGTGTTGCAGGTGTTGTAGGTGTTGTAGGTGTTACAGGTGTTGTAGGTGTTGCAGGTGTTGCAGGTGTTGTAGGTGTTGCAGGTGTCAGGTTATACCCAGGACGCCTTGCCCTTAATGGCACTAATTATGTTTAGGTACTGTTGGTTGACAGTAATGTTTAGGTACTGTTGGTGGAGAGTAATGTTTAGGTACTGTTGGTTGACAGTAATGTTTAGGTACTGTTGGTTGACAGTAATGTTTAGATAAAGCAGATTAACAGGAATGTTGAGGGTTTTTATAAAGTGTTGCACCGTTCCTAAACCAAATATTGCACCGTTTCTAGGTCAAGTGTTACACCATATTAAGTCAAATGCTGTACTGTTCCCAAGTCATAAGTTGTACCGTTCCTAACTCAAACATTATAATTATATATCATACTCTTACCGTGCAGGGAACACCTAGTAGAGGAGCACTCTACTTTGTGTTGAGGTCACACCAAGTAGAGGAGCACTCTACTTGGTGTTGAGGTCACACCAAGTAGAGGAGCACTCTACTTGGTGTTGAGGTCACACCAAGTAGAGTGGTGCGACCTCATCACCTCTTGATCACTCTACTTGATCACGAGGTGTTCATCTGGAGGACCTGGAGAGTGTGACGATGACCAGCTCCAGTGAGTACTGACGTAACCATATTTATGACTCAAGACGAGCACACCGGGCAGTTGAGAGCAAGAGTGTCTTCACTGCACTGGTTGTCAGTGTACGTGAGTCTATCACTGCCTGTGCTTCATACACTTGCTCAGTGCCCCTCTCCCTTCATAATGAATTTCCCAGTTCCTGATGCACCGTCCTCTCCCACCTTCCTCTGCCCCTCATTTTCTCTCTGTGTCGTCTTGGTTTCTATCGAACCAGAGTCGATACAATTCTCTGTTTGCCAGCTTATGATTGGTAGCTAATCCATAGTGTCCACAGCATGAGGGAACGATGTCCAAGTCAGTGGTGATAACATCTAATATGTCTCCACGTCTTCTAGTGAGTGTCCCAGTGTTCCAGTAGTGTTCCAGTAGTGTTCCAGTAGTGTCCCAGTGTTCCAGTAGTGTTCCAGAGTATTCTACAAGTATTCCAGTGAGTCTGGAATACTTCAAAAACCACTGGAATTTATGAAGCACATCTGGAATGCGTCTATCACTTCTGGAGTATCACCAGCACACCTAGTGATATTCTCAAGAATACCTGGACTGTATCTGGCGTCTAAGAGCTACAGGGAACAGAGTGACTGGTAATGGAGGGACTATTGTAAATGTCTCTCTCTTGCCTCATCTACGACCAGCTCCACGAGTCGTCACCAATGTTTACATCTCGAAACATTCCCGCCAATATATTTCCTCAGTAAAACACAGGCGCCTTTACCACGAGCAATATCCTCACACTACAAGTGATCAAACGGCAGCAGTCTGGAACAGACAGCTGCACCTTCGTAGACAGTGAAGGGACAGTAATGTAGGTGGTGGAGAAGAGACAGCAGCAGGTGGTGGAGAGACAGTAATGTAGGTGGTGTAGAAGAGACAACAGCAGGTGGTGTTGAAGAGACAGCAGCAGGTGGTGGAGAGACAGTAATGTAGGTGGTGTAGAAGAGACAGCAGCAGGTGGTGTTGAAGAGACAGCAGCAGGTGGTGTTGAAGAGACAGCAGCAGGTGGTGGGGAGACAGTAATGTAGGTGGTGTAGAAGAGACAGCAGCAGGTGGTGTAGAAGAGACAGCAGCAGGTGGTGGAGAGACAGTAATGTAGGTGGTGTAGAAGAGACAACAGCAGGTGGTGTTGAAGAGACAGCAGCAGGTGGTGGAGAGACAGTAATGTAGGTGGTGTAGAAGAGACAGCAGCAGGTGGTGTTGAAGAGACAGCAGCAGGTGGTGTTGAAGAGACAGCAGCAGGTGGTGGGGAGACAGTAATGTAGGTGGTGTAGAAGAGACAGCAGCAGGTGGTGTTGAAGAGACAGCAGCAGGTGGTGTAGAAGAGACAGCAGCAGGTGGTGTAGAAGAGACAGCAGCAGGTGGTGTAGAAGAGACAGCAGCAGGTGGTGGGGAGACAGTAATGTAGGTGGTGTAGAAGAGACAGCAGCAGGTGGTGGGGAGACAGTAATGTAGGTGGTGTAGAAGAGACAGCAGCAGGTGGTGTTGAAGAGACAGCAGCAGGTGGTGGAGAGACAGTTGGAGCGGGAGAAAATATACAAATGGAGGAGGAGGAGGAGGAGGAGGAGGAGGAGGAGGAGGAGCAGGGGGGGGGGGCAGGAAACGTACACAATTCCATTACTGGAGGGAGCACAAGAGGTGAGTGTGTCCGCATCCTCAGGGAGGCCCTCGAGATGGACCACTGCGGTAAGTTTGCCTCTCAATACACTCCAACTCTCATACTTGCCACGTCGCTAGAGTTCATTTCCAGGCTTTTGTGTGTCGTAATACACTTGTGGCGGTGTCGACCCCGAGGGCGGCTCCCTGCAGCGGTGGGGGACGGACGGTGACGTACCGCACACCGTCTACTGCTTCCAGGGGACGGTGGAGCAGCAGGTGGCGGGGACAGACGGGATTACGGACGGTGAGGTATTAGGAAGGTGGCTTTCCTCTCTTTTAAGTCTTCAGTTTATGACGAGTTTTTATGCAAACCAGTATACAGCTTATATTATTTATAAAAAATTCAAACAATTGTGTTTTTTTCCTTAAATTGGTAAAAATATATTTTCTAAATTTAATTCGGCAGTTTTTTCCCGTTTTCCATACAATATATTTATTTCATAATATTTGGAAGGGCAGAAGGACTGGAAGAATTGGAGGCCAGACACTATGAACAGAGTGAACATCTCAGGAGCACCTGTTTGTTACCCTCAGAGGGTCCTCTTGACGTGCAGTGTGTGTGTGTACTCTGATACTTGTACTCACATAATTGTTCTTGCGGGGATTGAGCTTCGGCTTTCTGGTCCCGCCTCTCAACTGTCAATCAACTGGTGTACAGGTTCCTGAGCCTACTGGGCTCTATCATATCTACATTTAAAACTGTGTATGGAGTCAGCCTCCACCACATTACTGCCTAATGCATTCCATTTGTTAACTACTCTGACACTGAAAAAATCTTTCTGATGTCTCTTTTGCTCATTTGGGTATTCAGTGTCCACCTGTGTTCCTTTATTCCTTTACCACCTGTGCTAAATAATCTCTCTTTCTCTACCCTGTCAATTCCATTGAGAATCTTGTAGGTGGTGATCATGTCTCTCCTAACTCTTGTGTCTTCTAGTGACATGAGATTTAATTTCAAAAGTCTTTTCTCGCAGCTCATGACCGTTAGCTCAGGTACTAGTCTGGAGGCGTACCTCTGAACGTTCTCTAACTCCGTCTTGTGCTTGACTAAGAACGGACTCCACGCTGGAGCTGCATACTCCAGGACTGGTCTGGCATATGCAGTACACAAGGCCTCAAATGATTCCTTACACAAGTTGCTAAAGGCAGTTCTTATGTTGGCCAACCGAGCATACGCCGCTGATGATATCCTCATGATGTGGGCTTCACGGGACAGGTCCGGTGTGATGTCAACACCTGTACATGTCAGGTCGCCAGTGAGCCCGGGTCATGTCAGGTCACGTAGATCCTTCTTCCTGATTCATGAAGTACTTCATCTCCCAAATGGTACCTTGTATCTGGCCTCCTGCTCCCTACACTTATCTTCATTAGTTTACACTTGCCTGAGTTAAACTAACAATCATTTGTTGGACCATTCCTTCAGTTTACCCAGGTCATCTATAGCCTCTTGGTGTCTTTCTTTGTCTTAAGCCTTCTCATAATTTGTGCACCGTCACCAAACATTGAGAGGAATGAGTCTGTAGCCTCTGGGAGACCACTGACATATATCATTAACAGTATGGGTCTGAACCTGTGGCACTCCGCTGGTGACATCACGCCATTCTGGTCTCACTCCTCACAGTAACTTTGTGTTCTGTTGCTTAGGTATTACGGTGTGTGTTTGTGTGTACTCATCTAGTTGTGCTTGCTCTGGCTCTTTAGTCCCGCCTCTCAACTGTCAATCAACTGGTGTACAGATTCCTGAGCCTACTGGGCTCTATCATATCTACACTTGATACTGTGTATGGAGTCAGCCTCCACCGCATCACTGCCTAATGCATTCCACCTGTTAACTACTCTGACACTGAAAAAGTTCTTTCTAACGTTCCTGTGGCTCATTTGGGTACTCAGTTTCCACTTGTGTCCCCTTGTTCGCGTACCCCTCATGTTAAACAGGTTACCCTTATCTACCTTATCAATGCCTCTGAGAATTTTGTAGGTAGTGATCATGTCTCCCCTTACTCATCTGTGTGTGGGTGGGGGGGGGAGGGGGAGGGCGTGCATGTGTATGTATCTGTCCTGTTTGTGTGAACGTTGAGTTTTGTGTAACTCTTCTACATGAATGTTCTGTATGCGTGTATGTGTATTGTCTGTACGTGTTCCAAAAAATCTTGTTCCAAACTTTCTGATATAAATTATGCCACAAAATTTCGAGTTCGCCTTTGTTTTTCGCTTAAAATTTGAGACTGTAATTCCTCATCGGGTGTTTAATTATCGGGATGAGCAATAACCATGGGACGCCATAATGGCTTTTGGGGTTATGAGAATGTCACTCTCCTCAGGGTTAAGGCTTTTGTGTTTTCACAGAATGGAGAGATTTAAAAAGACGAGCAAATATGCACTCGGGAACCCGGGTCATGTCAGGTCGCCTGGGAACCCTTAAATCATTATTGCTGGCTCCTGTTCACCCAGGGGAGCCGGTCGGCCGAGTGGACAGCACGCTGGATTTGTTATCCTGTTGTCCTGGGTTCGATCCCAGGCGCCGGCGAGAAACAATGGGCAGAGTTTCTTTCACCCTATGCCCCTGTTACCTAGCAGTAAAATAGGTACCTGGGTGTTAGTCAGCTGTCACGGGCTGCTTCCTGGGGGTGGAGGCCTGGTCGAGGACCGGGCCGCGGGGACACTAAAGCCCCGAAATCATCTCAAGATAACCTCAAGATAACCCAGCAGTAATTGGGAAGGCGGGAGTAAAGGGAGTGACAAGTTGTGTTCCAGGGGAAACACTAGCAGATAAGGATTATCATGGTCTATGGGAAAACAGAAAAACAAAGAAGGGAAGCTGTAGGTATACGTTGATGTGTTGGTGGTAATGTTAGAGGGTGACAGGGGAGCTGCTGGGTGCTACTAGTAGTCTTCACACTACACTACTCCCTTCTTAGTCTCATGGTGGTAATGTTAGAGGGTGACAGGGGAGCTGCTGGGTGCTACTAGTAGTCTTCACACTACACTACTCCCTTCTTAGTCTCATGGTGGTAATGTTAGAGGGTGACAGGGGAGCTGCTGGGTGCTACTAGTAGTCTTCACACTACACTACTCCCTTCTTAGTCTCATGGCTCGCTTATCTACTGCCACCGACATTCACCTCAAGGATTTCAGATATTTAATCCTCAGTAATAAGATGGTTGGTATTAACCTGTCTGACTTTGTCACTGTGGTGACCACTGTGGTGACCACTGTGGTGACCACTGTAGTGACCACTGTGGTGACCACTGTGGTGACCACTGTGGTGACCACTGTGGTGACCACTGTGGTGACCACTGTGGTGACCACTGTGGTGACCACTGTGGTGACCACTGTGGTGACCACTGTGGTGACCACTGTGGTGACCACTGTGGTGACCACTGTGGTGACCACTGTGGTGACTACTGTGGTGACCACTGTGGTGACCACTGTGGTGACCACTGTGGTGACCACTGTGGTGACCACTGTGGTGACTACTGTGGTGACCACTGTAGTGACTACTGTGGTGACCACTGTGGTGACCACTGTGGTGACCACTGTGGTGACCACTGTGGTGACCACTGTGGTGACCACTGTGGTGACTACTGTGGTGACCACTGTGGTGACCACTGTGGTGACCACTGTGGTGACCACTGTGGTGACCACTGTGGTGACCACTGTGGTGACCACTGTGGTGACCACTGTAGTGACCACTGTGGTGACCACTGTAGTGACCACTGTGGTGACCACTGTGGTGACCACTGTGGTGACTACTGTGGTGACTACTGTGGTGACCACTGTGGTGACTATGTAACACTGTAAAAGTGTTTGGTTTAGGTTAATACATACATAGAGTACATGAGTCACAGACAAGGATCTGAGAGGCGCCAGTTGTCTGCCTGAGATCTCACACCTCAAAGCGTTAATGACCCCAAGTGACCTGAGGTCAGATCATGAGAATTTCACCTTGCTTCCGCTAAGCGTATAATTGGAGCCGGGTAGCCTTCAAACATGCCGACGTTTAAGGAGTGGCTTGGTAGTGCCGGAGGCTATCTACTTGTGGGCGGAGTTAGCTACTAGGTTCCCCAATAAATACTCGGAGAACTATCGAGCATAGAGCATTAACGAGACAGAACAGCACACGAGCCAGCAGAGCAGGGAGGCTGTCGGCCGGCAGGGGCGAGACAGTCTCTGTCAAGCTACAGACCCCCCCCCCCTCTCTATTCAACTTAGACTCAGTCCTCGGTGAGTGAACATTAAGGTGACTTGTCGTGGTTACATATGTTGTGTGAAGATCAGGGGCAGTCAAGTTGTAGGGTTCTCGAATTCTTGGATGATGACTCACTTTGAATATTAATCGTTAACATTTTAATTGGATTGCTTAAGTTATGATACTTATCATGAAAAATATAATTGTTGAATTTATTATTTAAATGGTCTTTCACTGTGTTTCCTAGAGAGTTGAGTTGAGGTGAGAAAGCCTCCTCGGGGATTATTGGTTCCCTGATTTTAATGAGTACATGGTACAGAGGGAACATACTAATAATGAACTCATGATAACATCTTTTGAGAATTTTGTGATACAGGCAAGTTCCATTCCTTGTCTTGTATGTAATGATCATGAATGGATGGTGGCAGCATTTCGTCTTCTACTATCTACTCTTCTACTTCTACTATCTACTCTTCTACTTCTACCTATCTACACCTCTCCCTCCACCCTTCTCTAAACTCTCACTTTCAACTAATGACCCTCCTTGCCCCTCCCACCTCTCTGCCTCTCACCCCAAACCCTCACTAATTACTTCACTATGCATTTCTTTCCTTTCGTTATCTCTTTTACGTTTGTGGCAATGATTCTGTATTCTAGAGTTCTCTCTAGAGTTTCGGGTAGCTGATCCAGTTACGGCGCCTTGTAGTCTTAGCACCTAGGTAGTCAAATACCTAGGTTACAAGGTGTTGAACGAGAGAGGTTGCCTTAGGAACTCTGGAGGGTGCTCTAGAATAGTTAGCTAACTGGGGACGGGATAACGGACTAGAGAGAGCTGTTTCCCCCGGCCTCGTTAGTTAACTGGGGGGTGGAATAATGGACAAGATAGAGCTATTTCCCCCACCCCCGTTACAATGTTGGCAGCGGTGTTGAACAATGTTGTAGGTAGTTGGTGTTCTTTTAACATTGTTCAGTCCCACGTGTCTTTTTGCCGCTCAGGCGCTATCAGGGAGATCTTGACAGGTGTTTATTATTCGCGATTTAGCGAGCTTTTTTCAGGTTAGGAGATGGTGATTCTCTGGTGTTGTGTTTAGTGATTTTGTGAGTTTTGTGAAGTTCAGGGAATGTTCACCAGAACTTGCGTGTGTAGTGATTTATGTTAGTAATAAGATTTGGCGATTTGGGAACTTAGCGGTGTTGGTAGTGCAGGTCAGCTGAGTGTGACAGGTGACCTCGCATGTCCCACGGGGACACCCAGCCACCGCTGGTCTCCAGGTCAGTGGGTAGTGGCAGGTGTAGTTTTTAAGTAGTGGTTCTGCTCAGATTATTGCGATCGACTGTTTTACTCCATTTGAACGCAATAACCCGAGGTGTACTGGTATTGTACAGCATGCTAGTGTGGACTAGTGTGTCAGTTGACTCACGTCTAGGGACGCCTGGCGTTTGAAGTCTGGTCACAGGGGTGACAACAGTTTGGAGTTGTTTACCGGCGGAGAAGCTAGGGAAACACTCTGGGTCACGTAGGTGGCTGTAGGTTAAGGGTGGGAGTAACGTTTAATTATGTACTTAAGATTAGGAACGGTACAGTTAAGTTAGGCTAGCGTTTTGTCTATTAGTGTTGATTTTTTTTTTTTGTGACAAGTTAAAAGTAGTGATGACCTTATTCTCTCTTCTCTAACTTTACTCTGTTACTGTTTTATGTTCCACCAAGTCAATATCATTCAGAGTTAATTGGATTATTAAAATTTAAGTGTAGTTGTTGCCAGGAGGAGAGCTTATAATTGGACTGTGTGAACCCTATACAAACTACAGGGTCACACAACAAGATGGAACACGGGTATTGTCGCCTTTCTGTTCACCCACAGGTGGGAGCCAGAAGAGAGGAGAGACGCACATACAAAAGAGGGAGACGGCTGCTGTGTACCATACTCACGGGCGTTCATCACCACCACCACGACCAGCCCACTACCTGGAGGTCATGGCTCCACCACCATCACCACCCCAGGGGACCCCAAGATGCAGCCCTCTCGGTCAGTCAACATTGGTCTACCCAGTGGACCCCAGGACGGACGGACCCCAGTGGACCCCAAGACTTACGGACCCCCAGTGGACCCCAGGTCGTTCTGCAGACGACCCCAGACGACCCAGTAAAGATGGAAGAGGAGCAACAACGACTCCAGTCTGTCCCACCAACATCGGTCTACCCAGGATGGACCCCAGGACGGACGGACCCCAATGGACCCCAGGTCGCTTGTCAAAGACCCATGGGAGGAGGAAGAGAGAAGAAAGAAGAGAGAAGAAAGAGGAGAGAAGAAGGAAGAGAGAAGAAGAGAGAAGAAAGAAGAAAGAAGAAGAAGATAAGACAAGCTGAGTGAGACACGATGCCTCGTGTCCCTTGCTGGTATCAGCATCATTGCATGGAGCGTAATTGCAAGACAGGATCGTTTGCCTTAACTGGTCGCCCCTCCTACAAGCATGTTGCTCTGTTGAGTGATTCTTCCTGTGTCATGCGGACTTGATGTGGCTGTCAGAAGTAGCTCTCTGCAGGAGGCGTGCTGGAGCAACAGGGAGGAAGAAGAGTAGGATGGGATTTCTACTGTTGGCAACTATATGAAGGTCTCGAAACTTGTAGTCCCTATAGCTGTGAAGAACCCCAATATACGTCTCTCATGGTGACTGACGTAGGGCCAATTACAGATCAGCTGGGACAACCGAATTCCACGGTCCTGTGCGCAGTTCAAGTAGTAACGGCTTTCGGGTTGACCAAGTGTTGTTGTGCGTTAACGACGGAGAAGCGACGGAGGCAGTTGTGTTGAAGAAATGTGGTACAGGACTATCTACAAGACCAAGCAGTGACGTCGCCCAGCCAGAGACAATGGACGTCTGTCTACATATTTCATTTTTTTAGAGTAGGATGATGTATATTTGTTTAGCTAGGATGTATTTTTTTTTTCGTTAATAAAGTTGTCGCACACAGCTAGCTTGCTTTAGCAGTGTTGCAAAAACTTTATTTCGGGGAGAAGGGGAGATGTAACACTGTAAAAGTGTTTGGTTTAGGTTAATACATACATAGAGTACATGAGTCACAGACAAGGATCTGAGAGGCGCCAGTTGTCTGCCTGAGATCTCACACCTCAAAGCGTTAATGACCCCAAGTGACCTGAGGTCAGATCATGAGAATTTCACCTTGCTTCCGCTAAGCGTATAATTGGAGCCGGGTAGCCTTCAAACATGCCGACGTTTAAGGAGTGGCTTGGTAGTGCCGGAGGCTATCTACTTGTGGGCGGAGTTAGCTACTAGGTTCCCCAATAAATACTCGGAGAACTATCGAGCATAGAGCATTAACGAGACAGAACAGCACACGAGCCAGCAGAGCAGAGAGGCTGTCGGCCGGCAGGGGCGAGACAGTCTCTGTCAAGCTACAGACCCCCCCCCCCCCCTCTCTATTCAACTTAGACTCAGTCCTCGGTGAGTGAACATTAAGGTGACTTGTCGTGGTTACATATGTTGTGTGAAGATCAGGGGCAGTCAAGTTGTAGGGTTCTCGAATTCTTGGATGATGACTCACTTTGAATATTAATCGTTAACATTTTAATTGGATTGCTTAAGTTATGATACTTATCATGAAAAATATAATTGTTGAATTTATTATTTAAATGGTCTTTCACTGTGTTTCCTAGAGAGTTGAGTTGAGGTGAGAAAGCCTCCTCGGGGATTATTGGTTCCCTGATTTTAATGAGTACATGGTACAGAGGGAACATACTAATAATGAACTCATGATAACATCTTTTGAGAATTTTGTGATACAGGCAAGTTCCATTCCTTGTCTTGTATGTAATGATCATGAATGGATGGTGGCAGCATTTCGTCTTCTACTATCTACTCTTCTACTTCTACTATCTACTCTTCTACTTCTACCTATCTACACCTCTCCCTCCACCCTTCTCTAAACTCTCACTTTCAACTAATGACCCTCCTTGCCCCTCCCACCTCTCTGCCTCTCACCCCAAACCCTCACTAATTACTTCACTATGCATTTCTTTCCTTTCGTTATCTCTTTTACGTTTGTGGCAATGATTCTGTATTCTAGAGTTCTCTCTGGAGTTTCGGGTAACTGATCAAGTGACGGCGCCTTGTAGTCTTAGCACCTAGGTAGTCAAATACCTAGGTTACAAGGTGGTGAACGAGAGAGGTTGCCTTAGGAACTCTGGAGGTGCTCTAGAATAGTTAGCTAACTGGGGACGGGATAACGGACTAGAGAGAGCTGTTTCCCCCGGCCTCGTTAGTTAACTGGGGGGTGGAATAATGGACAAGATAGAGCTATTTCCCCCACCCCCGTTATAACTACTGTGGTGACCACTGTGGTGACCACTGTGGTGACCACTGTGGTGACCACTGTGGTGACCACTGTAGTGACCACTGTGGTGACCACTGTGGTGACCACTGTGGTGACTACTGTGGTGACTACTGTGGTGACCACTGTGGTGACTACTGTGGTGACCACTGTGGTGACCACTGTGGTGACCACTGTAGTGACCACTGTGGTGACCACTGTGGTGACCACTGTGGTGACCACTGTGGTGACCACTGTGGTGACCACTGTGGTGACCACTGTGGTGACCACTGTGGTGACTACTGTGGTGACCACTGTGGTGACTACTGTGGTGACCACTGTGGTGACCACTGTGGTGACCACAGTGGTGACCACTGTGGTGACCACTGTGGTGACCACTGTGGTGACCACTGTGGTGACCACTGTGGTGACCACTGTGGTGACCACTGTGGTGACCACTGTGGTGACTACTGTGGTGACCACTGTGGTAACCACTGTGGTGACCACTGTGGTGACCACTGTGGTGACCACTGTGGTGACCACTGTGGTGACTACTGTGGTGACTACTGTGGTGACCACTGTGGTGACCACTGTGGTGACCACTGTGGTGACCACTGTGGTGACCACTGTGGTGACCACTGTGGTGACCACTGTGGTAACCACTGTGGTGACCACTGTGGTGACCACTGTGGTGACCACTGTGGTGACCACTGTGGTGACTACTGTGGTGACTACTGTGGTGACCACTGTGGTGACCACTGTGGTGACTACTGTGGTGACTACTGTGGTGACTACTGTGGTGACCACTATGGTGACTACTGTGGTGACTACTGTGGTGACCACTGTGGTGACTACTGTGGTGACCACTGTGGTGACTACTGTGGTGACTACTGTGGTGACTACTGTGGTGACTACTGTGGTGACCACTGTGGTGACTACTGTGGTGACCACTGTGGTGACAACTGTGGTGACCACTATGGTGACTACTGTGGTGACCACTGTGGTGACCACTGTAGTGACTACTGTGGTGACCACTGTGGTGACCACTGTAGTGACTACTGTGGTGACCACTGTGGTGACCACTGTGGTGACCACTGTGGTGACCACTGTAGTGACTACTGTGGTGACTACTGTGGTGACCACTTTGGTGACCACTGTGGTGACCACTGTGGTGACCACTGTAGTGACTACTGTGGTGACCACTGTGGTGACCACTGTGGTGACCACTGTAGTGACTACTGTGGTGACCACTGTGGTGACCACTGTGGTGACCACTGTGGTGACCACTGTAGTGACTACTGTGGTGACCACTTTGGTGACCACTGTGGTGACCACTGTGGTGACCACTGTGGTGACCACTGTGGTGACCACTGTGGTGACCACTGTAGTGACCACTGTGGTCACCACAGGTACAGCTTGGGGAGGTCAAAGCTTGAGGTTGAAGCCCCCACGACTGAAGAGCCTCAGCTAAAGCTTCCAGGCTCCAAACACCAAAGACTCGGGACAAAACTTCTCGACCAAAATCGTGCAGGAATGAAATATTTCAGAGCCAAATACTCTGGCCCAAATATTAGTGTTGAGAGCGTCCACAGCCAAAACGTTTTATGCTAAAACATGTCAAGAAAACACCTTCCAGGCTCACACATTTTTGGCCAAATACAGTTCCTGGAGAAAACATTTAATAGTCAAAACATTTGGCAGTGGAACGCCTCAAGTCCAAAATATTACAGTGAAAATGTTTAGCTGGCGTGTTTCCAGCGGCAACCCGCAGTCAATTAATATATGCAAAGTCATTACCATGTAATTACCACACACGGACCAGACCCAGACCCGGCAGGAGCAGGACTCTCCTTACCCCTCAGACCCAGACCCGGCAGGAGCAGGACTCTCCTTACCCCTCAGACCCAGACCCGGCAGGAGCAGGACTCTCCTTACCCCTCAGACCCAGACCCGGCAGGAGCAGGACTCTCCTTACCCCTCAGACCCAGACCCGACAGGAGCAGGACTCTCCTTACCCCTCAGACCCAGACCCGGCAGGAGCAGGACTCTCCTTACCCCTCAGACCCAGACCCGGCAGGAGCAGGCCTCTCCTTACCCCTCAGACCCAGACCCGGCAGGAGCAGGCCTCTCCTTACCCCTCAGACCCAGACCCGGCAGGAGCAGGCCTCTCCTTACCCCTCAGACCCAGACCCGGCAGGAGCAGGACTCTCCTTACCCCTCAGACCCAGACCCGGCAGGAGCAGGCCTCTCCTTACACCTCAGACCCAGACCCGGCAGGAGCAGGCCTCTCCTTACCCCTCAGACCCAGACCCGGCAGGAGCAGGCCTCTCCTTACCCCTCAGACCCAGACCCGGCAGCAGCAGGACTCTCCTTACCCCTCAGACCCAGACCCGGCAGGAGCAGGCCTCTCCTTACCCCTCAGACCCAGACCCGGCAGGAGCAGGACTCTCCTTACCCCTCAGACCCAGACCCGGCAGGAGCAGGCCTCTCCTTACCCCTCAGACCCAGACCCGGCAGGAGCAGGACTCTCTTTACCCCTCAGACCCAGACCCGGCAGGAGCAGGACTCTCCTTACCCCTCAGACCCAGACCCGGCAGGAGCAGGACTCTCCTTACCCCTCAGACCCAGACCCGGCAGGAGCAGGACTCTCCTTACCCCTCAGACCCAGACCCGGCAGGAGCAGGACTCTCCTTACCCCTCAGACCCAGACCCGGCAGGAGCAGGACTCTCCTTACCCCTCAGACCCAGACCCGGCAGGAGCAGGACTCTCCTTACCCCTCAGACCCAGACCCGGCAGGAGCAGGACTCTCCTTACCCCTCAGACCCAGACCCGGCAGGAGCAGGACTCTCCTTCCCCCCTCAGACCCAGACCCGGCAGGAGCAGGACTCTCCTTACCCCTCAGACCCAGACCCGGCAGGAGCAGGACTCTCCTTACCCCTCAGACCCAGACCCGGCAGCAGCAGGACTCTCCTTACCCCTCTGTGGCGGACACCAACACTGTTAGTCTTATCCAAGTGTTCGTGGGCTGACTGTCCTTCTTCAGCAGGCAACCCACAACAGTTACCTATGTCACGGGTACCTATTTACTGCTAGGTGAACAGAGCTATTAGGTGAAAAGAAACATGCCCACCCGTCTCCGTCCCGTAGTTCTAACCCGAGGACACTCCAACGGCGCTGAAGATAGAGCAGAACAATGGGATGTAAAGGGGGGAAAGGGAGATGTAATGGGGAAGGGACATGGTGATGGGAGAGTGAGGGAGCGAGGGAGGGGTGATGGGAAGGAGAGGGAGGGAGGGAGGGGTAATGGGAGGGGGGGGGAGGGAGGGAGGGAGGGGTGATGGGGCAGGAGCAACAGGTTCCAACAGTAAACAGAGAGGGCCGCCTCTCGTGTAAGAGCGCCGTTGGCGGCAGTAATGCAGCCGTCTCCTCTATCGATTCCCGCCCCGACTGAGAGCTACGGATTACCCCACCACCAGCGACCCTGCCCTCTGCCTGCCCACCACCAGCGACCCTGCCCTCTGTCTGCCCACCACCAGCGACCCTGCCCTCTGCCTGCCCACCACCAGCGACCCTGCCCTCTGCCTGCCCACCACCAGCCACCCTGCCCTTGCCCACCACCAGCGACAATGCCCTCTGCCTGCCCACCAGCGACCCTGCCCTCTGCCTGCCCACCAGCGACCCTGCCCTCTGCCTGCCCACCAGCGACCCTGCCCTCTGCCTGCCCACCACCAGCCACCCTGCCCTCTGCCTGCCCACCACCAGCGACCCTGCCCTCTGCCTGCCCACCACTAGCCACCCTGCCCTCTGCCTGCCCACCACCAGCCACCCTGCCCTCTGCCTGCCCACCAGCAGCGACCCTGCCCTCTGCCTGCCCACCACCAGCCACCCTGCCCTCTGCCTGCCCACCACCAGCCACCCTGCCCTCTGCCTGCCCACCACCACCAGCCACCCTGCCCTCTGCCTGCCCACCACCAGCCACCCTGCCCTCTACCTGCCCACCAGCAGCGACCCTGCCCTCTGCCTGCCCACCAGCAGCGACCCTGCCCTCTGCCTGCCCACCAGCAGCGACCCTGCCCTCTGCCTGCCCACCACCAGCAGCGACCCTGCCCTCTGCCTGCCCACAACCAGCGACCCTGCCCTCTGCCTGCCCACCACCAGCGACCCTGCCCTCTGCCTGCCCACCACCAGCAGCGACCCTGCCCTCTGCCTGCCCACCACCAGCAGCGACCCTGCCCTCTGCCTACCCACCACCACCAGCGACCCAGCCCTCCGCCTGCCCACCACCAGCCACCCTGCCCACTGCCTGCCCACCACCAGCGACCCTGCCCTCTGCCTGCCCACCACCAGCCACCCTGCCCTCTGCCTGCCCACCACCACCAGCCACCCTGCCCTCTGCCTGCCCACCACCAGCCACCCTGCCCTCCGCCTGCCCACCACCAGCCACCCTGCCCTCTGCCTGCCCACCACCAGCGACCCTGCCCTCTGCCTGCCCACCACCAGCGACCCTGCCCTCTGCCTGCCCACCACCAGCCACCCTGCCCTCTGCCTGCCCACCACCACCAGCCACCCTGCCCTCTGCCTGCCCACCACCACCAGCCACCCTGCCCTCTGCCTGCCCACCACCACCAGCCACCCTGCCCTCTGCCTGGCCACCACCAGCCACCCTGCCCTCTGCCTGCCCACCACCAGCTACCCTGCCCCCTGCCTGCCCACCACCAGCCACCCTGCCCTCTGCCTGCCCACCACCACCAGCCACCCTGCCCTCTGCCTGCCCACCACCAGCCACCCTGCCTGCCCACCACCAGCCACCCTGCCCTCTGCCTGCCCACCACCAGCTACCCTGCCCTCTGCCTGGTAACCACCAGCCACCCTGCCCTCTGCCTGCCCACCACCAGCCACCCTGCCCTCTGCCTGCCCACCACCAGCGACCCTGCCGTCTGCCTGCCCACCACCAGCCACCCTGCCCTCTGCCTGCCCACCACCAGCCACCCTGCCCTCTGCCTGCCCACCAGCAGTTACCCTGCCCTCTGCCTGCCCACCAGCAGCTACCCTGCCCTCTGCCTGCCCACCACCAGCGACCCTGCCCTCTGCCTGTTAACCACCAGCCACCCTGCCCTCTGCCTGCCCACCACCAGCCACCCTGCCCTCTGCCTGCCCACCACCAGCCACCCTGCCCTCTGCCTGCCCACCAGCAGTTACCCTGCCCTCTGCCTGCCCACCAGCAGCTACCCTGCCCTCTGCCTGCCCACCACCAGCGACCCTGCCCTCTGCCCGCCCACCAGCAGCTACCCTGCCCTCTGCCTGCCCACCACCAGCGACCCTGCCCTCTGCCTGCCCACCAGCAGCTACCCTGCCCTCTGCCTGCCCACCACCAGCGACCCTGCCCTCTGCCTGCCCACCAGCAGCTACCCTGCCCTCTGCCTGCCCACCACCAGCGACCCTGCCCTCTGCCTGCCCACCAGCAGCTACCCTGCCCTCTGCCTGCCCACCACCAGCCACCCTGCCCTCTGCCTGCCCACCACCAGCCACCCTGCCCTCTGCCTGCCCACCACCAGCCACCCTGCCCTCTGCTTGCCTGTAACTACTTCCTCTTTCATGCCATTCACTTCTACTACCCACGACATGCTTGCCTTGTTCTACCGCAATCCACCACCACCAACCATCGTCACCACCATCACCACCACCAACCATCGTCACCACCATCACCACCACCACCAACCATCGTCACCACCATCACCACCACCAACCATCGTCACCACCATCACCATCACCAACCATCGTCACCACCATCACCACCACCAACCATCGTCACCACCATTACCACCACCACCAACCATCGTCACCACCATTACCACCACCAACCATCGTCACCACCTCCACCACCACCAACTATCGTCACCACCATCACCACCACCAACCACCGTCACCACCATCACCACCATCACCACCACCAACCATCGTCACCACCACCACCACCACCAACCATCGTCACAACCTCCACCACCACCAACCATCGTCACCACCACCAACCATCGTCACCACCACCACCACCACCACCAACCATCGTCACCACCACCACCACCACCAACCATCGTCACCACCACAAAGACAGCCTGCAGAAAACCAGTGGTATAAATTGATATGGGTGTTTCATTAGCAGTGACAAAGAGAATACTTAAACAAATATCTAATGAAAATCTCACCGACCTAACAAATTCTCAAAGACCTGAAAGTTGTAGCATTAAATATTATGATAGATATCGTGAGGAGACATTCACATATGGGACTAATAGAACAAGAACCCGGCAATGTGATGTTATAGTGGCCAGAATACGCCTGGGATATAGAAGTATCTGGCAGCTTTCTCAAAACCCAAATGTCGAGTACACAATGTGTCAACTTTGTGAAAGAGAAAACATGCACTCTCTTGAACATTATATTGTAGAATGTCCCATATTGACTGACTTTCGCCCTCCTGGGCTAAGGTATGCTGAACTCTGTAGTTACTATATGAGTACTGGAACACTTGATGATATATTGGACTTGTATCCAAAATTGACCATGTAATGTATCAATCATACAATGTATGTATGTGATGTAACTATATAACCTGAGCTTGTAAAAGCACCTTCATCACCTTCAGTGATTAAGTGCTTAATTGCACACTAGTTTCTCTATCAGCTATCTCACCTTGTCAGAGTAAAAGAGACAAATCCCGTCACCACCACCACCACCACCGTCACCACCACCGTCACCACCACCACCACCACCACCACCACCACCACCACCACCACCGTCACCACCACCACCACCACCGTCACCACCACCACCACCACCACCACCACCACCACCACCACCACCACCGTCACCACCACCACCACCGTCACCACCACCACCACCGTCACCACCACCACCACCACCACCACCACCACCACCACCACCGTCACCACCACCACCACCGTCACCACCACCACCACCACCACCACCACCACCACCGTCACCACCACCACCACCACCACCACCACCACCACCACCACCACCACCACCACCACCGTCACCACCACCACCACCACCGACACCACCACCACCACCACCACCTCCACCACCACCACCACCACCGTCACCACCACCGTCACCACCACCGTCACCACCATTACCACCACCACCACCACCACCACCACCGTCACCACCACCACCACCACCACCGTCACCACCACCGTCACCACCACCGTCACCACCACCACCACCACCACCACCACCACCACCACCACCACCACCACCACCACCACCACCGTCACCACCACCACCACCACCACCACCACCGTCACCACCACCACCACCACCGTCACCACCACCACCACCACCACCACCGTCACCACCACCACCACCACCACCACCGTCACCACCACCACCACCACCACCACCACCACAACAAACACCACTCACAAGTCACCGCTCACTAATTACTGAGTGGAAACAACGTGACTGCAAAAACAATTTTAAAAGTTGTTTTTGTTTCGTAGTGGAGGGGGTGGGGGGGGGGGGATTATAACAGGTTAGAGGGTAGAGAGTAGAGACTAAGGGGGTAGAGGGTAGAGGGTATAGAGACTAGAGGCTATCTTGAGATGATTTCGGGGCTTTAGTGTCCCCGCGGCCCGGTCCTCGACCAGGCCTCCACCCCCAGGAAGCAGCCCGTGACAGCTGACTAACACCCAGGTACCTATTTTACTGCTAGGTAACAGGGGCATAGGGTGAAAGAAACTCTGCCCATTGTTTCTCGCCGGCGCCTGGGATCGAACCCAGGATCCCAAGTCCAGCGTGCTGTCCGCTCGGCCGACCGGCTCCCTTAGGGTAGCGCGCAGGGTAGCGGGTACTTCCTACAAAATGATGGCTAGAGAGTAGAGGCTCAAAGTTAGTGACTGATCAACCAGGCTGTGATTCATACGTCAGGCTGCGAGCAGCCGCGTCCAACAGCCTGGTTGAGCAGTCCAGCAACGAGGAGGCCTGATCGAGGACCGGGCCGCGGGGACGTTGAGCCCTGGAATCCCCGCAAGGTAACCACAAGGTTAGGACTAACAGGAATGATAAGGAATGTGAATAATGAATGAGAGAGAGGTGAAGGTGGAAGGAACAACGCGGAATGTGTAGAAGTGAATAATGATATACAACAGAGATAAGACATCTCAGAAGTACAGGAGATACTGAGATGAAATACAGCATATGAGATACTGATACTGAGGTACATGAGATACTGAGAGGAAACACAGCATATGAGATACTGATACTGAGGTACATGAGATACTGAGAGGAAGCACAGCATATGAGATACTGATACTGAGGTACATGAGATACTGAGACAATACTACACTAACAAACAATCAAAGAGATACAGAGACTACAGTTACCCGCCTCACTCAACAACCTAACCAATCCTGATTAATTCCTCCATCAGTTCTCAATATATTGAGCTGTTCCTTAATCATTAGCACGAACTATGAATCAGACTGCACGAATCATGGCACGTCAATACACGAACATTAACTGCAAGTACGACTTTTATGAAGTTACCAATCACGGGCCGTCTACCGCCCCTCACTCACCGCTAACTACGCCAACTCATCAAAGTATAACAAAATTAAATACATTCTTACTGATGCAGAGACGTGGAGGCGCAACAATACCCTTAGTAAGACATTCTTATTAAAAACTTAATGTTTACAACCACTTGAATTAAGTCCGAGATTAAGTCAATGTATAAAGTTTCTCTTGACTTATCTCTGAAGCACTCGAGAATATCTGCTGTGAGGAACACGTTATCAGAGACACTTAATTGACCTACACACTTCACCGTGAGTGAGGGAGGGGTATGAAGCAACTTGTGAGGTGAATGAGGGAGAATGAGGCAACATGTGAGGTAAATGAGGAAGAATGAGGTCAACACCCAGAGGTCAACAACCCGAGGTCAACAACCCGAGGTCAACAACCCGAGGTCAACAACCCGAGGTCAACAACCAGAGGTCAACAACCAGAGGCCAACAACCCGAGGTCAACAACCTGAGGTCAACAACCTGAGGTCAACAACCAGAGGTCAACAACCAGAGGTCAACAACCTGAGGTCAACAACCAGAGGTCAACAACCAGAGGTCAACAACCAGAGGTCAACTACCCGAGGTCAACAACCCGAAGTCAACAACCCGAAGTCAACAACCAGAGGTCAACAACCAGAGGTCAACAACCAGAGGTCAACAACCTGAGGTCAACAACCTGAGGTCAACAACCTGAGGTCAACAACCAGATGTCAACAACCGGAGGTCAACAACCAGAGGTCAACAACCTGAGGTCAACAACCAGAGGTCAACAACCCGAGGTCAACAACCAGAGGTCAACAACCAGAGGTCAACAACCAGAGGTCAACAACCTGAGGTCAACAACCCGAGGTCAACAACCAGAGGTCAACAACCTGAGGTCAACAACCAGAGGTCAACAACCAGAGGTCAACTACCCGAGGTCAACAACCCGAAGTCAACAACCCGAAGTCAACAACCAGAGGTCAACAACCAGAGGTCAACAACCAGAGGTCAACAACCTGAGGTCAACAACCTGAGGTCAACAACCTGAGGTCAACAACCAGATGTCAACAACCTGAGGTCAACAACCAGAGGTCAACAACCTGAGGTCAACAACCAGAGGTCAACAACCCGAGGTCAACAACCAGAGGTCAACAACCTGAGGTCAACAACCAGAGATCAACAACCAGAGGTCAACTACCCGAGGTCAACAACCCGAAGTCAACAACCCGAAGTCAACAACCAGAGGTCAACAACCAGAGGTCAACAACCAGAGGTCAACAACCTGAGGTCAACAACCTGAGGTCAACAACCTGAGGTCAACAACCAGATGTCAACAACCTGAGGTCAACAACCAGAGGTCAACAACCCGAGGTCAACAACCAGAGGTCAACAACCAGAGGTCAACAACCAGAGGTCAACAACCTGAGGTCAACAACCCGAGGTCAACAACCCGAGGTCAACTACATTACAAGATGCTAGACGCTGCAATAACTAGATGAAAAATACTAGTTTAGCAGATCTAGAGTGGCTCTAGGCTAGAGTGTCTCTAGGCTAGAGTGGCTCTAGGGTAGAGTGGCTCTAGGGTAGAGTGGCTCTAGGGTAGAGTGGCTCTAGGCTAGAGTGACTCTAGGCTAGAGTGGCTCTAGGCTAGAGTGACTCTAGGGTAGAGTGGCTCTAGGGTAGAGTGACTCTAGGGTAGAGTGGCTCTAGGGTAGAGTGACTCTAGGGTAGAGTGGCTCTAGGGTAGAGTGGCTCTAGGCTAGAGTGACTCTAGGCTAGAGTGGCTCTAGGCTAGAGTGACTCTAGGGTAGAGTGGCTCTAGGGTAGAGTGACTCTAGGGTAGAGTGGCTCTAGGGTAGACGTTACACGATTGAAAGAAGAGTGTAGAAGATGAAAGCAAGAGAGAAGGTGCGGCCAGTAACGATTGGGCACTACCAGCACTCTGGCTCTGGAATAGCAGAGTGCTGTAATGAGATTAAGACGGCACTTACCGCCTGCTTCTCTTTCTCACAAGGAAACTGCTCAAGAGTCGTTAGAGTAAGTCTTACAGCTGTGTTGGAACACCTACAACACCTGCCCATGACAGCTGTGTTGGAACACACGCAACACCTGTCCATGACAGCTGTGTTGGAACACCTACAACACCTGCCCATGACAGCTGTGTTGAACACACGCAACACCTGTACATGACAGCTGTTTTGGAACACACGCAACACCTGTGCATGACAGCTGTGTTGGAACACACGCAACACCTGTGCATGACAGCTGTGCTGAACACACGCAACACCTGCACATGACAGCGGTGTTGGAACACATGCAACACCTGCACATGACAGCGGTGTTGGAATACCTGCAACACCTGCCCATGACAGCTGTGTTGGAACACACGCAACACCTGCACATGACAGCGGTGTTGGAACACACGCAACACCTGCACATAACAGATGTGTTGGAACACACGCAACACCTGCACATGACAGCGGTGTTGGAACACCTGCAACACTTGCCCATGACAGCTGTGTTGGAACACCTGCACATGACAGCTGTGTTGAACACACGCAACACCTGCACATGACAGCGGTGTTGGAACACCTCCAACACCTGCACATGACAGCTGTGTTGGAACACATGCAACACCTGCACATGACAGCTGTGTTGGAACACATGCAACACCTGCACATGACAGCTGTGTTGGAACACATGCAACACCTGCACCTGACAGCTGAGTTGGAACACACGCAACACCTGCACATGACAGCTGAGTTGGAACACATGCAACACCTGCACATGACAGCTGTGTTGGAACACCTGCAACACCTGCCCATGACAGCTGTGTTGGAACAAACGCAACACCTGCACATGACAGCTGTGTTGGAACACACGCAACACCTGCCCATGACAGCTGTGTTGGAACACCTGCAACACCCGCCCATGACAGCTGTGTTGGAACACACGCAACACCTGCACATGGCAGCTGTGTTGGAACACACGCAACACCTGCACATGCAACACCTGCACATGACAGCTGTGTTGGAACACATGCAACACCTGCACATGAGAGCTGTGTTGGAACACAACACCTGCACATGGCAGCTGTGATGGAACACACGCAACACCTGCACATGACAGCTGTGTTGGAACACAACACCTGCACCTGACAGCTGAGTTGGAACACAACACCTGCACATGACAGCTGAGTTGGAACACAACACCTGCACATGACAGCTGAGTTGGAACACAACACCTGCACCTGACAGCTGAGTTGGAACACAACACCTGCACATGACAGCTGTGTTGGAACACAACACCTGCACCTGACAGCTGAGTTGGAACACACTCAACACCTGCACATGACAGCTGAGTTGAAACACAACACCTGCACATGACAGCTGAGTTGGAACACATGCAACACCTGCACATGACAGCTGTGTTGGAACACCTGCAGCACCTGCCCATGACAGCTGTGTTGGAACAAACGCAACACCTGCACATGACAGCTGTGTTGGAACACACGCAACACCTGTCCATGACAGCTGTGTTGGAACACCTGCAACACCTGCCCATGACAGCTGTGTTGGAACACACGCAACACCTGCACATGACAGCTGTGTTGGAACACAACACCTGCACATGGCAGCTGTGATGGAACACACGCAACACCTGCACCTGACAGCTGTGCAGGAACACACGCAACACCTGCACATGCAACACCTGCACATGACAGCTGTGTTGGAACACAACACCTGCACCTGACAGCTGTGTTGGAACACAACACCTGCACATGGCAGCTGTGATGGAACACATGCAACACCTGCACCTGACAGCTGTGCAGGAACACACGCAACACCTGCACATGACAGCTGTGCAGGAACACACGTAACACCTGCAAATTAGAGAACACACAGTCATCTCTGACCTTCGGGAACCTGGTCTATTATAGACCGTCCCGGACTGTAGGGGGAGGTCCAGGACCATAATTAGATCGTTCAGGACCATAATTAGATCGTTCAGGACCATAATTAGATCGTCCAGGACCATAATTTGATCGTTCAGGACCATAATTAGATCGTTCAGGACCATAATTAGATCGTTCAGGACCATAATTAGATCGTTCAGGACCATAATTAGATCGTTCAGGACCATAATTAGATCGTTCAGGACCATAATTAGATCGTTCAGGACCATAATTAGATCGTCCAGTACCATAATTAGATCATTCAGGACCATAATTAGATCGTCCAGTACCATAATTAGATCGTCCAGGACCATAATTAGATCGTTCAGGACCATAATTAGATCGTTCAGGACCATAATTAGATCGTTCAGGACCATAATTAGATCGTTCAGGACCATAATTAGATCGTTCAGGACCATAATTAGATCGTTCAGGACCATAATTAGATCGTCCAGTACCATAATTAGATCATTCAGGACCATAATTAGATCGTCCAGTACCATAATTAGATCATTCAGGACCATAATTAGATCGTCCAGTACCATAATTAGATCGTCCAGGACCATAATTAGATCGTTCAGGACCATAATTAGATCGTTCAGGACCATAATTAGATCGTTCAGGACCATAATTATATCGTTCAGGACCACAATTAGATCGTTCAGGACCAACGATCTAATTATAGATAGCATAAGCAAATTATACTTGGTCTGGGCTTGTGCCAAGGATGGCGAGTGGAAGAATCTGAATGGCTTTTGCAGTTGTTGATTCAAGCAATTTTCCCAGCAGCGTCCTTAAGATAATTCTTCTTCTTAAATGTTGGTTCCGCATTCACAACCGAGCGCGCTTCTCGTACTCTCTCTTGAACTCCAATGATTTATTTATTATGAAAACAAGGCTTAAGTTCAGCTTTACCGACTGTGAGGACGTTGGTAAGCAGTCAAGTTGGGCTTAAATTTTCAGTCTTGTATAAAACCTTTCACTGGAGCAAAAGCTAAACTGGTGTTCATCACCCACTCACATTCTTCAACTACTGGTAAAATATAAAAGTCTTCTCTCTTCAGCAACCAGACAACGTAACGATTCTTCGCGGCGGGGATCGTATTCCAGGGACTTGCCCGAAACGCTACGCGTACTAGTGGCTGTACAAGAATGTAACAACTCTTGTATATATCTCAAAAAAAAAAAAAGTGTTTAGAATACCACATATTTCTTGGTCATCACCAGTGCTAGAGTTGAGGCGCCGTGTAAGACGGGGCCATATATGTGTTTACACATATGGCCCCAACACCGCCACCACAACACACAAGGAACACAGAACCATAAGAACGGGTGTACACAGTGTCAGTGTCAGCAGAACCAACTGCCAGTACCAGTAAGTAGGGATACACCCTCCATTAATAGTTCTTAAAGTAGATATGACAACAGACAAAGGAGTCACGAGTTATTACACTGGACGACCGACAGTTACAAAGGCGGGGCCCATGAACTAACGCCAATCATGGAAACATGAGCCAGGAAACACCAACCACTTTAAGTGTCAGGAAGAAAGTGTAGACAAGCCAGTAGGAAATACTTAAGAAATACAAGTGTAGTTTGTTTCTTTGTCATGTGTAATATGGTGGCGGGCCGCCGCACTCCTCAACACTCCCAGCATCACCAGGTGGCTCCCTGTGTCTAGCAACACATTATATATTTATCCCTCACAATGTCCCGTAATATGTTCATTGCTGGTGATGTGTGTCTACATATATATATGAACACGTTGTACTGAACGGGGTGAGAATAGCTGAGTTACCTCATCCCTTTGTGTGTATTTATGCCTCAATAAACAGATTTAAATTTGAATTTGAATCAGAATTTGGCAGGAATAGGCTGCGACGGGTTATATAATATATAGTACTAGAAGGGAACCCCCCGGTGCCCTGTGCTCTCAGTCTCTCCCCCCCCTCACCCTCCTCCCCCCCCCCCACACTCTTCAACCCCCCCCTACTCTCCTCAACCCCCCACTCTCCTCACCCCCACCCCACACTCGCCCTCACCAATATAGTATCTTCAGACCACCAAATTAGACAGGTTAAATATCCACAGGAATCCACTGGGAAATAGCAGTTGGGTTATATAGACTACGTCTAGGTTACAGATGCAACTGGGAGACTGGTGAACCCCGACAGAGAGAATACATTTTCTGCCAAAGAGTCACAGAAAAGTCACTACTTCACTATCTCCTGGAATGTTAAGCATCCAACGACCTTAGAAGAGCTTTAAGAGTCCGTGAATCATGCAGTAACCAGCCTGAAGCCATCAACACTGCCACTCTCCTGGTCAAGAAAGGTGTCCAGCAGCTGGAGACCCTCATAAAGACTGTCAAGTAGTGTCCTCCCCCGCGATAGCAGCCTGACGAGTTAACTACGACCTCAGCACACTGTATACATTCACTCCAAAAAAATCTACCACTTACGGGCTATTCATGACCGTGGCACCTCTTGGGTGGCTTAATCTTCACCAATCAATCTGCATTGATTATACTTTTGATTGTGTGTTGATTAGCCCGAAAGCGCTCTTCAGTAATTTCTTGTTTCCTGTATACCCGCAGTCCTCACATACGTCCAGAGATCAAGAGCTTCCACTCCTCTCCCCACCCTTCCCTCTCACTGATATAAACTGTATCTAAACTCCCTTCCCTCACCCCCCCCCCCCTGCTGAACACACTGTGGTGTAACCTCGGGGCTCGAGTGTAGCTACGTACACCCAGAAGCTTCAGCAAGCACAGCAATGTGCTGCCTCTGACCTGCTCCAGCTGCACATTACACCAACACGACACAGGTGGCCAGGAGGCTCAGAGCCAGGAGTTACAGGAGGTGGGGGTGGCCAGGAGGCTCAGAGCCAGGAGTTACAGGAGGTGGGGGTGGCCAGGAGGCTCAGAGCCAGGAGTTACAGGAGGTGGAGGTGGTGAGGAGGCTCAGAGCCAGGAGTTACAGGAGGTGGAGGTGGCCAGGAGGCTCAGAGCCAGGAGTTACAGGAGGTGGAGGTGGTGAGGAGGCTCAGAGCCAGGAGTTACAGGAGGTGGAGGTGGTGAGGAGGCTCAGAGCCAGGAGTTACAGGAGGTGGAGGTGGCCAGGAGGCTCAGAGCCAGGAGTTACAGGAGGTGGGGGTGGCCAGGAGGCTCAGAGCCAGGAGTTACAGGAGGTGGGGGTGGCCAGGAGGCTCAGAGCCAGGAGTTACAGGAGGTGGGGGTGGCCAGGAGGCTCAGAGCCAGGAGTTACAGGAGGTGGAGGTGGCGAGGAGGGTCAAGAGGGAAGAGGAGGAGGAGCGACTCCCTACAGTGCCATTAACAGCATCAAGTACTGAATACTTAACAACCTGTCGGCCCCCGAGGAAGACGAGTACCTTTTGGCCCTTAATTCATACTCACTGAATTCATGCC